>PISX010002910.1:57737-148956 GCA_004024625.1 Mellivora capensis | reverse complement strand
ACATTTCTTACAAGATGATGAAGCCCTAATCTGCAATGTGTTGATATTTGGGGGTAGGAGGTAATTAGGATGAGATTATGTCTTGAGGGTGGGCTCTTGTGATGAGATAAGTACCACTGTAAGAAGAGGAAGATGGATTGTCATTCTCCCCATGTGCATGCATGGAAGAATGGGCATGAGAGCACACAGTCAGAAGGCAACTGTCTGTCTACAAGCTAAAACAGATTGTTTTAAAGAGCTGCTTTGCTCACCCTTGCAATCTTCATCAGACAAGTCCTTGAGGAATATTCCATGAAAACCTTTTTCTCCTCAGAGCCTAATTTGAAAACTACTGATCTGTATTATTAAACAATAAAAGAGCATATTAAAATTCAGCCTTAATAAAGGCAATGAACATGCATTCTATGAAGATGTAGCTTAAAATAATATAGGCTAACATAGAATTTGATGACTGGAAATTCATTGCATGGTTCATTTATTTTTAGTGGCCTGCTCAAGGACTAGAGTAGGACTCAGTAACATGTCAAAAAATGTGTAAACTGGTTGTAGAGCCTTGCTCTTTCTTGTGTTTATAGGCCTGCAGAAGATATGAGAGGATGTAAAAAGACTTTGGCTGAGAGGGTGCTGGAAGATGTGTACCATCTTTCAAAAAGATCTTTCCACACATACTAAAAACTAGAAAGTCATTTGTCTCATTAATCTCTTTTAACTAAATGCCATTCTATGCTATAAGATAAATAATTGCATTATGTTTATTTGTTGAAAATGGTTTTCCCTCATACCTGAGAGTAAGAGAACTACTTAAGTTGATTTTCTATCCATGTCACATAGAATATAATATGCAATGAAAGAGAAGAAATTAACAAAAGAAAAATTGGAGCAATAAAACTAATAACAATTCTAAGATTTATTACTTGGACAGTATACAAGGTTTTATAAATATTCAATCATTTTTTTAAAGATTTTATTTATTTATTTGACAGAGAGATCACAAGTAGGCAGACAGGAAGGCAGAGAGAGAGGGGGAAGCAGGCTCCCCACTGAACAGAAAGCCTGATGCCGGGCTCAATTCCAGGACCCTGGGACCATGAGCTGAGCAGAAGGCAGAGGCTTAACCCACTGAGCCACCCAGGTGCCCCTAAATATTCAATCATTTCAATCAGCAGTTAGCATGCAGTATACCTGTGACTTCCTTCTTCACTAAGGCAAACTTTACTGATTTTCCATGAAGTTGTTAACACAAATCCCAGCTTTTTTTTTTAAAGATTTTATTTATTTATTTGACAGAGAGAGATCACAAGTAGGCAGAGAGACAAGCAGAGAGAGAGAGAGGAGGAAGCAGGCTCC
The DNA here is from genome assembly GCA_004024625.1 of Mellivora capensis. Classification (NCBI taxonomy): domain Eukaryota; kingdom Metazoa; phylum Chordata; class Mammalia; order Carnivora; family Mustelidae; genus Mellivora; species Mellivora capensis. The sequence continues at coordinate 147,609 of PISX010002910.1, read as the reverse complement.
CTGCCGAGCAGAGAGCCTGATGCAGGGCTCGATCCCAGGACCCTGAGATCATGACCCGAGCTGAAGGCAGAGGCTTAACCCACGGAGCCACCCAGGTGCCCCAAAATCACAGCTTTTAACAGCCTTAGTTTTTGATATAAATATCAAAATATCTGTTGACTAATAAATATGCTATATGTTAGTAGGTTCAAGTAAAATGGGACTTGGAGTAATCATTGGCATATTTCTTTAAATAAATTTGAAGGAAGTGTTGTTAATCTATGTATTAAAACATGTGTAAGTGTTTGGGTGCCTGGGTGACTCTGACAGCTAAGCATTTGTCTTTGGTTTCTGCTCAGGTCATGATCCAGGATCCTGGGATAGAGCCCCATGTTGGGCTCTATGCTTAGTGGGCAGTCTCCTTGAGGATTCTCCTCTGCCCCTCCCTCTTCCCCTTTCCCTGTCTCTAAAATAAATAAATAAATAGATAGATTTTTTTTTAATGTGTGTCAATACTGAGAAGTTGATGTTTTTAAAAAAAAAAATCATTACCCAGGAATGGGCAACAATACTAATTCTATACTATTTCAACATTTGTCATGACTTGTATATAATCCTAATTACATAAAAAGGGGGAAATCTTCATTCTAAGCTTGTTGAATGCATATTTTGTAAATACATGCTATGTGTCAGACTTTACGCTGAATGCTGAGAAAAAAGCTCTCATGGGAAAAGGTCCTTACTACTTGCGTTTAAAGAGGCTGAAAAGATATAAGCCTGTCATACCATTGAGTGATGTTTTATAAAATTAGTACTTTTATTGAATAATTAATACATATTGTGATAATGCTTTGCTAATATAGTAGGTTCTTATACTGAGGTTCAATTATGAAAGGGTTACATTTAAGACAGGACAAATGAGTTAAATAGTTGAGAAAAGTGCTTGCACTAGCAGAAAATAACATGAAGGCAAACTGAGCCCTTGGAGGAAAAAGTCCAGGAGTTCTTCAGGAGAGAGAAATACTAAAACACACATACAGGAAAGTGATGGCCTTTTCTTAGGATGGGTAGTGTTTATATGAGAAATCTTCGTATCTTCCCTTCAACTGTGTTGTAAACCTAAAAGTGCTCTAAAAAGATCTCTACAAAATAAGAAAGAGAGAGAGAGAGAGAGAGAAAGAAAGAAAGAAAAAGAAAAGAAAGAGAGAGAAAGAGAAGAAAAGAAAGAGAGAAAGAAACGAATACATAATATTATAAATTGGCATGGGATTATAAACTGGTATAACCACTATGGAAAATGGACACACACACAACAAATAAATGCAATCAAATTAAACATCAGTAACAAACTCAGAAATAAATTTATCCTCTTCCAGACATTTAAAGACAGAAATCTGAATAAAGATAAACACGAAGAGATATTGCTGAATTTCTAGACGTCAAAAATAATATTCTAAAAATGTCTAAATTTGTTGGATAATGCTAAAGAAGTACTCCTGTGAAGATTCACAGTTTCAAATATTTCTATCACTAAAAATTCATAAAGACTAATGACTCCCAAATGTGTATCTTTAGCCCAAACCCTTTTCTAGAACTTCAGACTTGTGCTCTTCAATATGGACATGGCATACTCCCATTGAGGATTACGTCTCTCATTCTTAGCACTGCTATAACTGAGGTCATTGAAACCCTCCCTTCCTCCCAGCACCAAGTTCCTCCTGCAGCCTTCCCCGTCTCAGGTAGTCCACTGAAATACCCTTTCTTCCAATCGCTCAGGTCTTAAATCCTTCTTTACACTCCACGTTTTTCAGCAAATTCCGTTAACACCCAGGGTTTAAATACTTCTCAGTGTATGGGCTGTCATTCTCCTGATAGAAATTGACATGATTTCTTGTCTCGATATTCACATAATTTCCTAACTGGTTCAAGCCCCTATAGTCTATCCTTAGCAGAAGAACAGAGTGAATCTTACAAAGTAGGATTGATTATGGCTCCCCTCTGGTCAAGTCCTCCAAAGGCGAAACGTAAAAATCAAAGTCCTTACCAAGCCCTCTATAATCTGGCTGCTGTCACCCCATTGATCCCAAGTCCTCTGACACTCTCTGCTTTGCTCACTCTGCTTCCACCACGTGCTTCTCCATGGGATCTCTTGGTCAGAGCAAACATACACTCACATCAGGGACTTTGCATATATTCTTTCCTATACCTCTATATCCACATGATTATTTCACTCACTTCTATCAGGTCTTCAGTCAAAAAGTCACTTTTTCAGAGAAGCCCTCCCTGACCATTTTAAGGCAACATGTTAAACCTCCAATTATTTCATATTATTCTCTGTTGCATTTTTCTCTCTTTTATTGTTAGGTATTCTTGGTACATTTGGCTCATTTTCTTTAATCATTGAACATCTCAACCACTGAAATGTAAGCTCCTTGAGGTCAGGAGATTTTTGTCTTGTTCTCTTTGCTATAAAACAGTGCTGGCACCTAATATACTTTGAAGGGATATTTGTTGAATGATTACATAAAGGAATTCCATGTATATATAGATTTCAAAAACAAGTAGAAGTAAACCATTTATTGTTTATAAATAATCATGAATATGGCTTAAATACAAAGAAATACAATGAATTATGAACAAGTGTCATGCCAGTAGCTACCTCTAGGAATGAGATAGAGGAATATATTAAAAAGTCCACAAGCCACACAGCTTCAAAGATATTGGTAATGGCCCTTCTTTAAGATGGGTAGTGAGGCCATGATGTTCATTACTGTTATTATTTGTACTGTACATTTACATTATATAACTATTTTGATTTTTGAATTATTTTGTAATAAAAGAATAAAATGGATGGGGCATATTAGAGGAAAACAGATCCAATACCAATCATTTTAAAGTCAGCACATTCTCCTCATATGCAGGGTCAATTAACCATCAACCGTATAAGTCAATTCTTGGTGATATCTGGGAAAAGATAATATAAAAGAAAAAATACACTCATATGTCTTAAAAATGAAGTAATAAATAGATTTGTATAAACAATATTCAACACTTAAATATGAGTAAATATATATAAATATCTGTTTTCTATGTATTTTTGAAATATCCACATATCTTCCCCCCAAAAGCTTAACATTTCTGAAGAGCAAGTCACATATAGTGAAGTGATAAAAAAATATATCTCATAAACAAATATATGGATCACAGTCTAAGAAACAACATGGCATGTACTTTAATGCATTTAAATAAATCCACTTAGTTACTTGGTTAATAACACACTCATAAACTGATTTCCTCCTTAGAAAAATTACTGAAAGCAAGATAATTTAGAGCTAATGTTTCCAAAATAAATAACTTTAAATTGTACAAAGTATTAAAATATTAAATCTAATTAAATAATGACATATTTACAAATGTTCCATAATAGTACAATGAGTTTCAGAGCCTTGGTTTGTGTTAATATCTTTGAGTGCTTATTCTTTATACAAATCACAACTAAATAGATTTCCAGAGAAACATCTGATGTGTGATTTATGCAGATTATTTGATTCAATTTCAATTAAGTTGCTTCAGCAATTTAAGCAGCTAATTTGATTAGCTGAAAATGTTTTCCTTCACTAGGATTTATGATAACTTTAAATCTGTTCCCCATTGTAAAATAACTTTATTGATTGGTAGCATATCATGAGGCATTTCCTCAATTTTAGCATGATGCATTTTTTGTGTACTTTAGACTCAAGTCATGTATTATGTGATTGAAGCTCTTGACATTCTATTTATACATTATATGAGTTTATAAATCACAAACTATGATAGACATTATAGCAATAGAATCATAATATATGATCTAAAGTCTCTCACCTTTGGCTGAAAAATTAAACTTGATCTATTATGTCTAAAATAAAAGGAAAAATAAAATTTTGTGTTTGTAAGTTATGGATCATATCTACTTACACAACCTCTTTGGTAATTATCGGTAGTCTTTTTAAAAAGAGGGTAATTGGAAGAACCCCAATCTGTCCTATTTTTTTCTTTCAAGTGTTCAATATCTGAGATATTTTTTAAAAAGAATATAAAAATGTATGGTTTTCACTGGACAATGGGATAATAAGAACATCTTTTAGAAAGTGTGATCGTGAGCACCTGGGTAGCTCAGTTGGTTAAGCGACTTCCTTGCAGCTCAGGTCGTGATCCTGGAGTCCCAGGATTGGGATCCAGTCTGCACCAGTCTCCCTGCGCAGCAGGGAGTTTGCTTCACCCTCTGACCTTCCCCTGTCTCATGCTCTTTCTCTCTCCCACTCAAATTTAAAAAAAAAATCTTAAAAAAAAAAAAAAAGGAAAGTGTGATTGACATTAGCAAGGTTTTTATCCACAGTTCCTAATCCACGGACTGTCAGTTCTGAACTGCACGTAATAAAGACTATATGTAATGAGAACTATGGAAAAAGAGAAGTAGACTGCAGTCAGCTTTATGAGTAACTGCATACCTCCTTCCTGAAAATGATTCTAAAGTTCAAAATCATTATTTTTGGAGAAGAATTGTATCACTGCTCTAATGTGATAACGTGCTACTTTGATTTTTGTGTGTGTTGCATTTCTTTATTTTTTTATTTTGTTTTTAATGGGAAGGGCAGTGGCATAACTTACTCCCCATTAGACTTATCACGAACCCATTCTCAGTCTCTCCGTTGCCAAAAGGCGTCATGTCTGAAATCCACACAATTGAATTTTTACAAGTCACTACTAGAAGTAAAAAGTAAAGGCAAGGAAATAAGCAGCCAGATAGGAAAAACCCTGAGGGTTGTTTGAAGAAGAGACCCTTCCAGATAAATTTCTCTGGCTTTTTAAAGAAACCCTCATCTATGAAATGCAAAATCCGCCTAGCCAATTGAGAGGAGACAGAAGAAAACTGACTGGTGATTCACTGTCAGCACTTAAAGATTTATACTATAAAAGTTAAATACAATAGCACATTGACTGATTTATTATTCTACAAGTTAATAACCACTTTACCCGAGTCTGTTCAAAATGACATTTTAAAATGTCACTAAAGTCATTTGGTTAATTTCAAATTATATTTTTCAAATGGTCCTGGCCACATTTGTCCTCTAAGAGTCTTAACCTAAGCTCTACTCAACCCATAAAGGAGTGATTCTCTGCTTAATCATTTTTGTTGTTGTTTCTTTTTTTTTTCCTGGAAAGTGATCGTAATAACTTGTACAGGTACAACATAACATAAATATTATAACAGAGGTTTTATACTCCATATTTAACAACTTGCCAAATGTGCAACTCTGTTATTAAAAACATATTGATTCAACTGTTAACTACTTTGCTGGGTAGAGGGGAGGGGAAAACAGCAGGTTAATTTTTTTTTTTAAAGCTAAAACTAATAAGAGCAATAACATATCAATCTAAATTAAATTTGAGAGATTATGCATGCCTCATTTTCAGCAATCAAGGTATGACGAATGTAGGTTTATCACTAAAATGACTACAGTTTTCCATGTTCACCCTCTAGTAATGTGCCTGTGCAGCTCTCATGAAGAGTTGAACCTGGTTTGACCCTATAACCATACACCTTGTCCAGCAGAGTGAGACAGAAGTGATGATGTGCCAATCTGAGCCTACCTTTCAGATGCTTGAACACTTCCACTCATTTTCTAGGAAGCTTGGCAACAGCATATAAAGAAGCCCAGAAGTCAGGGTAAAGGGTTAGAGATCACACAAAAGAAGGCTAAGGAGCTTCAGAACAGGCAGCAACCGCAAGAAGCCAACCTATCTAGTTAATTCATGGCTAATCTATAAATGCTTTGGAGTGAAAACTCTGACTTTTTTTTTTAAAGATTTTATTTATTTATTTGACACAGAGAGATCGCAAGTAGGCAGAGAGACAAGCAGAGAGAGAGAGAGGAGGAAGCAGGCTCCCTGCCGAGCTGAGAGCCCAATGCGGGACTCGATCCCAGGATCCTGAGATCATGACCTGAGCTAAAGGCAGAGGCTTTAACCCACTGAGCCACCCAGGCGCCCCGAAAACTCTGACTTTTAGTGGGCAGCTTGCCACTCGGAATAAAAGCCAACCTCTCCCAGCCTCCATTTCATTTAGGGGTAATTACTTGACCAAGTTCCAGTCAATAAAACATATAAAGGAAATATTTATTTAAAATACACAACATAAAAAGACATAAAAAGGAAAATTTTAAGAAAAAATTTCTTGTGAAATCTAGTTTAGAGTTTAAGCCTTTCATTCTTCAGTTGTTCTGTTTCCTAGAATCTGATTTTGATATCTGGAGTTCCAGATACCATCTGGGACCATGAAATACCCCTGAGGATGGAAATAATGTGCTCCGGAAAGAAAATAGAAGCTTAGATTCTTTCCAGTTCATCATTATCACATCAACACGTCTTCTCATAAAAGAGAAGTAAATATATATATTTTAATTAAGCCATTGCTAAAATATCCTTTTCTTTTTCAAATAATTCCAATCTATAAAGAATTTCTCAAACTCAACACACACAAAACAGATAATCATATCAAAAAATGGGCAGAAGATATGAACAGACACTTCTCCAATGAAGACATACAAATGGCTATCAGACCAATCTTAATTGTTAACAAATATTATTATCTAAAATATATAGGGAATTCTTGCAAATCAATAATTAAAAAGCAAACAATGCAATGAAAAAATTAACAAAGACCTTTAAAAACAATGCATGGGAAATACAAATCAAGTGGCTAATACCTACAAAAAAGATGTTTCACCTTACTTTATTTTCTAAATAAGATTATCCAACAAAGGAACCAGAATTCCCTGGAGACGTTGATTTCGGGCTTGGGCATAGAACATACAACATGATTCTAGAGCATCATTGTGGCATCAGAAAGTAAAGAAGTAATTAAAAAAAAAAAAGATGGGGCCATTTTTCAAAATAAAAACTAAAACATAGATACTGATTTGAAGGAGCTCCCAATGACCAAATCTATAACAATTTAAATAGCAAAAATAACAATAACATTAGATTAGAACTCACGCAACAAAATAAATATGGAGACTGCTTAAAAGTCTCTCCTTCTCCCTCTGCCTCTCCTCCCCACCCCCAGCTCATACGCACCCTCTCTCTCAATAAAAGAAAATAAAATATTCTGTGTATGGCTTATATATAAATGTTTGTATCTTGCTTCTGAATGTCCACTTAGTACTAGGTCTTGAGAGGATGAAACATTGTTGTAAGAAATTAAGAGCTAAACAAATTGAAAAACTCTCATGTTCATAAATAGAAAGCTAGATAAAAACCTAAAATATTAAGATGACTATTTTCCCCAAATTTATTTACATATTTAGTGAAATTTCCCACAAACTCACAGCTGTGTTATTTACAGAAATTAATAGGCTAATCCTGAGTTGCATATAGAAATTCAAGGGATTCAGAATAACCAAAAAAAAAAAAAAAAGGAAGAGCAAAATTGATGATTCACTCTTACCTCTTCAAAACCTACTATAAAGTTATAGTAATCAAAATAGTGTAGTACTGACATGAGAACAGACATAAAGACCAATATACAGTTGACCCTTGCACAATGGGCTGGGCAAGAGGTTAGGGGCACCAACCCCTATGCAGTAAAAATCTGCATATAACTTTTGACTCTTCCAGAACTTAACCCCTAATAGCCTGATGTTGATCAGAAGCCTTAACAATAATACAGTCACTTAACATGTATTTTGTATGTTACATGTATTATAGATTATATTTTTGAAATAAAGGAACTCAATGTTATTAAGAAAATCATGGGGCACTTGAGTGGCTCAGTCAGTTAGGCATCTGGCTCTTGATCTCTGCTCAGGTCTTGATCTCAGGGTGGTAAGTTCAAGCCCCATGTTGGGCTCCATGCTGGGCATGCAATCTATGTCGAAAAAAGAAAAGAAAAAGAAAATCATAGGGAGGAAAATCTCCTTAACTTTAGTTTTTCTTATTCATTTAAAATTTGACATCCAGGCTGAATAATTTTCTTGTTACTTTCTAAACAGTTCAATATGCTTTTTTTTTAGGAAAGAAAATACCAAAGCCAGTATTCTCATGACCTTCATTAAAATTCACTATTACACTATCATATTTTAAGAGTACTATAAGGGGACACGTGGGTGGGTCAGTCAGTTGAGTATCCAACTCTTGGTTGCAGCTCCTGTCATGATCTCATGGGTGGAAGTATCAAGCCCCACTTTGGGCTCCATATTCAGTGAGGAATCTATTTGAGATTCTCTCCCCCTGCCTCTATCCTGAGCTAGTGCTCACCCTCTCTCTCAATCTCTCTCAAGTAAATAAATAAACATCTAAGGAGTACTGTAAGAGAAAAAAATGGAAATAAAGTTTATAAATATAGTTATCAAGATCTAAAATTAATACCAGTTGTAAGTAATACTTTTTTTGCTTAAAATTACATATTGCAGTGAGATGCTTAGAAACATGATAAATATAAAAGGTGTGCTTTGATTAATACCAATGATAAAGGGTGAGAAATATAATACTACATTACGACGTGGATGGAACTAGAGGGTATTATGCTTAGTGAAATAAGTCAATCAGAGAAAGACAATTATCATATGATCTCCCTGATATGAGGAAGTTGAGAGGCAATGTGGGGGGTTTGGGGGATAGGAAAAGAATAAATGAAACAAGATGGGATAGGGAGGGAGACAAACCATAAGAGACTCTTAATCTCACAAAACAAACTGAGGGTTGCCAGGGGGAGGGAGAGGATGGTGGGGTGATGGACATTGGGGAAGGTATGTGCTATGAAGTATGTAAACCTGGCGATTCACAGACCTGTACCCCTGGGGCTAATAATACATTATATGTTAATAAAAAATAAAAAATTTTAAAAAAACAATAAATTACTTAGCAATAAGTAAATTACAAATGTGAACATGAATATAACTAAGGTAATATCTTACTGGAATACTTAGGAGAAAATTTTAAAAATTAAGAATATGTATCATTCTGGTAATAAACAGCATTGAGCTAATGCAAATTTTGTACAAAATAATCAATAAATGTAGTGTGATTAAAGTAAAAATTCTAAACTTACCTTTTTAAGAGCCTCAAATGCAGTGTATTCTCTACTTTAAAAAAAAGCACAAGAATGCAATCATGATGACACATACTGAACAAATAAAACATATCAAATAAACACATTCTATGGGTAGTAGCAACTAGACCATAAAATGTGTCAGTATTTAATGAGTTTCTTTCACATTGTATTTTTCCCTTTCTTCCATGACTTTTAAATAATCAGTTACATTGAAGGGTTTGTCAATCAGAAGGCACTTAAGTAACTAATGTGTTGTTCTCTAAAGTTTTGAAAATCAAATGCATTCCCTATATTTAAAGTGGTAATGATTTAATGACAAGAAGGTAGGTATAAGGGAAACACAAATGAACTAAATAAACAAGAAATACTGCAGAATACCAATTTCACACTTTTGTTAGCATGGGAATCTGAGTCATTTAGATCATGTCATCACTTCCAACTGCAAACTCTAATTCTTGTCTTCTTTATCACTAAGCTGTATAAAGATCATTCGTGCCTTACACTAAATTATAATATTATCTTGATATAGATAGAAGACAGATAGATGATAGAAAGAAAGAAAAGGAAAGAAATATAATTTCATTCTGATAAATACCAATGAACTTCTCTTATGTATCTAGAATTCTAAAGGAGTTTTGCAATTATGATAATTGAAGTCTGGCTAGTGCACTAACACTGAAGATTAAGGGTGCTTCCTAAAGAGTATGTTACACTACCTGATCTCTAATTTTAATAGTATATTTATACTCAAATTATTTAAATTACTCTTTCAACTAAATTAAATCTAAGTCATTTTATTTAATACAGTACAAATCAATAGTTATCAAGTATCTGAGTTTTAGCTAACAAAAATTACATTTAAAATAACATAAAGACCCCAATAGCTTTTGCATTTTGTCCTCAGATATGTTTACATATGAGAATATATCTGACTATATAGTCATATCAGCATATACCAGACCATAACAATAAAATAAGAGCAAACTTCTAGAAAACTCCCTGCTTTAGCCGTCAGAGTAAGATCATTCGCACCTGAAGCAATACAGATGTAGAGGTTTATAATACCTCGTCAGCATAAAACCTATTTCCTTGGGAAACTCTTAGAGATTAAAATTTGACATAAAAATTGAATGAAACAAGAGCATAAAATAATCACAAAACGTAATTTCCTTAGATTTCATTTGACTTTAGATCAGTGATTGAATTTATCAGGAATTCCAAAATTTGAAAGAAAGGGATAGAATGAAATAAATATATTTTGCATGTTATTCGATGCCTGTGAAAACTCTTAAAATTGAATTTTAACTTTGAACCTAGTTGTAGGCAAACATGAAGATTTTTTTTTAAAGCATTTTTATTTTATTTATTTGACAGACAGAGATCACAAGTAGGCAAAGAGCCTCAGAGAGAGAGAGGAGGAAGCAGGCTTCCCGCTGAGCAGAGAGCCCAATATGGGGCTCGATCCCAGGACCCTGGGATCACGACCCGAGCCAAAGGCAGAGGCTCTAACCCACTGAGCCACCCAGGCGCCCCAACATGAAGATTTTTAAATAAATATGCTGATCATGTAATAGCTTCCATTGCCCTCATGGGACTAATAAGGACCAGTATGTCTCTTGCCATGCACTATCCCCAAATATTTTGTTGAGTTACTTGCAATTTTTTAATGCAAGAAGAAATATTTCATTTTTACCTTTTCTTTCCAGGAAAAAGGGTGAAACTTCTTACCTATCACTTCTTGCAGTGTCCTTCTTAGAGCTGAGCATTAAAATTATAAAGCTATAACATTCTCTACTTAGTCATGTTCCTTTTTTCTCTGTATTATGTATGGCAACTCTGCTTCCTGAATCACAGGGTCTATGCTTCATGTTTTTCTCTTTGGTTTCTGTCTAGATCTAGGTTTCCCTAACACAATTCTGCAGGTTCTAACTTGTAATCTTTCTTCCTAGTGAGAGAAATGAAGCCAATCATTTCTTGATCTGCCAAAGCATCTATTCTTTCAAGCAAAGCTAACCATTTTCACCACCTGGAGTAGGATAATTCCATTCCTAAGCCATTCTTCTGTATGTTCAACATCACACACAGATTCAGCTTCTGCTGTGGGTTAATATAATTTCTATTTGATTTATCATGCCTTTTGTAGTTTTCTTGAGACCCTAACCTCACAAATTTCTTTTCTATTATAGGCTATGAGTTATTTTCTGGCTTAAAAAATAGTATTCTTCAGTTATTTTCACAATCTTACTATGTCAAAAATATCCAGAACTTATGAAACCACTTATTATTGTCAGGGCATCAAAAGAAATTTTCACAGTTGCTTTATTAATTTGTATTTAGCTAAAAACAAAAGCATCTCTCAGTATTCCTTATGGTTTGACTTATGCCTTGCTTGTTACCTTTTACTAGATCGCTCTTGTTCCAGTCATCCTGTCTGACCCAGTGGCAATTAAAACACTATTCTCTCTTTGTTCTCTTGATTTCATATTTTAAGGCAGGGGTCAAAAACCTTTTTCCACAAAGGGTCAGATAATAAATATTTTAGACTTGGACAATGTGATCTCTGCCACAATTACTGAACTCTGCTGATGTAGCATGCACGTAGCCACAGACATAATTAAAAGAATGAGTGTGGCCATAGTTTTCCAAGAAAACTAAAAGAAGCAGAGGGCCTGATCTGGGCTATGTACTATAGCTTCCTGTTTTAAAACATTGAAATATAATCTGGCATCCAAAATTTCAATCCTTCTGTGTTATTTTAGGGATGTATTCAGCTGTAAGCAAAGAACTATTCACACCATCTCTTAAAAGAGAGGTCTTTACACCTCTGGAAAGGCCTAAATTTGCTACAAGTTTTTCCTCACACAGGATAAAGTCCAGAAGAAACTGATCAGTGTACTAACTGGCTCAAAATTTCATTGTGTATGCAAATTTCTTGTTCCACTTTGTAGATCTTAACATTGGCCCTCTGCCTTCATCACAAGATGGATCCTGTAGCTCAAGGCATCATGTCTGTTTCCTATACAGGAAGAAGGTGGAAAGGCAAAAGGCAGAAGAAAATAATCTTGTCTAGCTGGAGCCACCTACTTTTTAAAGTGTTTCTTCTTCTCCTTCTCCTCCTCCTCTTCCTCCTCCTCCTCCTCCTCCTTCTTTTTAAGAAATGACTTTTTAAAAATATTTTATTTATTGGAAAGAGAGAGAGAGCACGTGCACACGCAGGGTGGGGGGAGGGCCAGAGGGAGAAGGACAAACTAGTACCCCACGGGGCAGGGAGCCTGATGTCTGGCTCATTCCAGGACCCTGAGATTATGACCTGAGCCAAAGGCAGACGCTTAACCCACTGAACCACCCAAGCACCCCTAAAGTGCTTTTCTATTAACAATTCGTTTACATCTCATAGGCAAGAACTGAAATCACATAGCAGTTTAATTACAAAAAAGAAAGAAAGAAAGAAAGAAAGAAAGAAAGAAAGAAAGAAAGAAAGAAAGAAAGAAAGAAAGAAAGAAAGATGTAGCTTACTTCTTTTTATTAAATTAACTAATATTTTGAACCTTTATTTCTTATACTAAAATGAGGAAAGTGGTATTAGATAAGCAGCTAGAAGTGGGTACCACTCTTTTCCCAAAGAAGTAACTCTTCTCTGAGTAAAACAGCATGCCACCTTTTGTATTTCTTTCACATTTCCACTATTTCTAATGAGAATGATCTTCAAAATACTTTTTCTTAAACTAGCCTCAGTTCCACAGAGTCCCTGGGTATAACTCGTATTTAGAGAGAGCATTTTGCAGTATCAGCTTTTTACATTACTTCTTGCCTTTTGAATTTATAATAGTTTTTAGTGGTTTTTATTCTTTTACTCAGTAACAAAGATGAAAGATTCCTCTCATTTGTGAGAGGTCTTCTTTGGTTTTCATCTATTTACTGATAAAATAATCTTTATTTTTACTGGTCTACATTCTGGGTCACCAAAATCTGCAAAAAGATGCAGGGTCTATGTAAAGAGTGGTCAGGAACCTATTAATGTCATATACTGGGCAAAAAGATTATATCAGAGTTTTCCTTCTTTTCCCAGAATATAGATCAAACCTGATGAAGAGAACAGGATTTGAGACAGCCAGTATGCATCTGTCCCCTCATGTAAGTGCTACTTACCTGAAAGCCCTTAAACTTTTAAATTTTGGTTTGTAACCCTGTTGGAAACTATCTGGGGAGGACTTAATTTTACCCTACACTATTGGGTAAGAAATTGAATAAAATTGAGGAGGGGAATAGCTAGTATTGAAATGTTTTTTATTTGCTAGACCTAAAATTCCCATACACAGAAGCACTACGTTTTGAGAGGAACTTCCCCTAGAATTTAAACAACTTTTATTTTTGAAAACTAAGTACCAGCTCAACCTCTGTTGCTGTATGTGGTACTATCATCTCAAAATACTAGAATTTCTGCTTTAAAGATAAGACTTTGAGTTTATGCCTATTTTCTTGTCCAATAACTGAAAATAGGTCATATAACTGCTATGAATAGAAAGACTGATTCAGAGCACTTCTGGCAGGCCAATATCAGCAAGAAACCATCATTTTCTCTTTTGGGAAATTACCCAAAGTCATTATTTAGAATAAGAAATAGTTATGAAAAGATCATGTTAATGAAACTGGGTGATAGATAAAACCCAAAAGGTAAAATAATTGGAATGGCTGCCACTGTTTTCAAAAACAATGGTTATCAACCAGGAAAGAGCAAGGGGTTACAAAGAGAGTACTAAACACCTACAGATTTCAGAATGGAACATTTTTTCCTTTTCAGAAAGGAACATTTTTTCCTTTTCCTTTTCCGAAAGGAACTTTTTTTTTTTCCTCTAACCTTATCACTTTACTTGCTCTTGGACTCAAAGTGAATCTCTGTTGTAAGAAAATGACATTCATCCATATTTGTCTGTTGAGTTATGGTGTATTAAAATTCAGTGCTCATAAAAATCAGACTTTTAGCCCTCTTGTATGTGGAGATTGAATAAAAACCTGGACCTTCTGAATAAACTGAGTGTTTTTAGTGCCTAAAACTTCGAAGAACACTCATGCTATTTCCTGTCTCATCCATTAAAAGGACTAGGGTCTTCACGGCACATTGTCACAACCCCTCACCATGGTCTCATCACAAAATGGACAGAAGCTCAGAGGTCTCTTCCCTGTCCGAATAAACAGATTGACAGTATAGGCCAACACATGGCTAGTCAATCTTAAATAGCTCAGAAAGCTTCTTATTGTGCATCTGAAACTTTTTTCTAAATGCTTTAAAAATATTATATGTTTTTGAAGAAATGATAAGTTCACTTGGTTCCTTTCAGTATTCATCAAAATAGGGAGAGGGGACCAGAAAACCTCTTTCTCTATAGACAAATCTAACAACTGGATGTAGATACAGAAATAGAAATATTTTTCATCAGGGTGCCAGAGTGGCTCAGTCGTTAAGCGTCTGCCTTTGGCTCAGGTTATGATCCCAGGGTCCTGGGATCCAGCCCCACATTGAGCTCCACATCGGGCTCCCTCCTTGGCAGGAAGCCTGCTTCTCCCTCTCCCACTCCCCCTGCTTGTGTTCCCTCGCTGGATGTGTCTCTCTCTGTAAAGTGAATAAAATCTAAAAAAGAAAAAGAAAAGAAAATAAAAAGAAATGTTCTTCATCTCCCTTACCCCAAAATATTTAATTTCACTGAGGAGATGATTGAGGAAAGTCTGAGTATTTTTCTTGTAGCTAACATAAGGTTTTCTGCGAGATACCTGTTGGATTCTTTTTTTATTCTTAAAATTCAAATGCTATTGTAGGGAATTTGTTATAGTCAATCTTGGCTGAACTCTAGGAAGTAGAATGGGCTGTTTTATCCTCAAACTCATGTCTTTAGCCAGCCCAATAAGCATTATTCGATTATGTTCTATTTTCTATCTGTGAGACTCTTTCTCAGGTAAACCATGTCATCACCAGCTTGGAATTCTGTTGTTCTTTTTCTTCCAATCCTTCTACTACTTTCTACCTCTGTACAATTTTCCTCCTTTCAGGGAATTTTCTTGAATATTCCTCTAAGTATCTGTCATGGATGAGGTTTCTTATACTTCCGACTCTTTCTGCTAAAGTGTTAATCTATGAATAATAGTCTTAAACTCATTTAGCTATTTCCATTGCAGAGTCTGAAGTAATAATGCCCTAGGACTGTTACCTGCCCTTTACTTGTTTATATGCATGTTATAGGCTAAAGACAGAAATCCCAGAGAATTCTGACCTCTTCTAATTGTTTACCTGATTAATTGCTTACTTACTTTACCTAACTGCCTGTTGTTATGTCATTAGTTTTTCTTGTTCTTGGCTTCCAGTTTGCTCTGTGATTTTCACTCAGCCTCTGACTCCCGGTCCATCACTTCATTACTGACCTCTAACAATAGGTGTGCCAATTTAATTTCTGAACTAAACCTCTCTATCACTCCTAATACTGACTGGCATCCCCATGATCCTGACTTCTTTCCTAGTTATTAACATTTAAGAATTCCTATTGTCCCACTAAAACAGACACTCACATTAGTTTTCCATTGCTGCATAACAAATTACCACAAATTTAGCAGCCTAAAACAGTATGTTTGTACTATCTTGGTTCTAGGGGTCAATGTCTAGACATGGACTAATTGTATCTTCTGTTCAGGGTCTCACAGGCTGAAATAAAGTGGGAGGCTGAGGTTGCGAAATCAGGGATTTCCTGGGATTGTCCTGGGATTAAGAGTCCTCATTCAAAACTCATGTGATTGTGGGCAGAATTAATTTTCTTGTAACTATAGAACTCATATTGTCTTGCTACTTCCAGACCAGCAGGAGGAACCCAGTCCCTGTTTAGAAGTGCTGCCTGATTAGGTGGATTCATCCTGGATAATCTCCCTTTTAATTAACTGAAAGTCAACATAAGACTAGGGATCTTAATTTCTTCAAAATTTCTTTACATTTGCCATATCACATAATCATGGGATTGATATTTTCACACTTTATATTCACAGATCCGATCCACGTGCAAAGTGTGCTTATTATACAAGATTATGGGTACTTGGGGGATCATCTTAGACTTGATCTATAAACTTAATGCAATCTCAGTAAAAATCCCAGGAGGTCTTTATTGAATTTGAAATGTTTTGTTTTTAAGTAAGGAAATGCAAAGTATCTACAATAACCAAAATATCTTAAACAAGGTGGTATTCTCATAAACTGGTTTATTGACAAATAAATTATTGAAACAGAAATAGAATCACATATATGTAGTCAATTAATTTGGACAAAATTGTCATAGCAATGAATAGAAAAGCAAAAGTATTTTCAACAATCTGCACAGGACGAACTGAAAAAATAAATTTTGAAGACTACCTTACCCCATACATAAAAATGCTAGTTTATGATGGAGCATAGACCTAAATTTGAAAAGTTCAAATGTAAGACTTCTATAAGAAAATTTAAGAGAATATGTTCATTGCTTTGTGACAAATACAGGAAACAGAAATAAAGTAAAACAGAAATAAAATAAAAGGAACAGAAATAAATAAAAGGGAAAAGAACTATATTTCATAAAATTAAAAACTTACGCTTATCAAAATACACTGTTAAAGATATGAAAATTCAAGGCACAGACTGAGAGAAATAATTTAAATACAAGTATCTGACCAAGGAATTTCATTTATATATTTCTGTAGAATATAGAAAAAACTCTTACAAGTAAATAAGACAACCCAATAAATTATAGAGAAGGCAGCCACTTTACAAAAAAAGGTATGCCTAAAAGCTAAGTTGGTAAAAAAGTGATCAACTTTATTAATCATCACAGCATTATACATTAAATGGTGTAAAGAGATGTAATTTCAAAGCCATTAGATCAGCAACAATTGAAAGTAATAGCAACAACAAAAGTTGGCAAAAATGATGAGCAGCTGGTGGAATTAAAAAGTTGCAAAATCTTCTTTGGAAATTATTCTGACAATCCATTTATTATTAATTTATTTTATACCCTATTGTCCAGTGATTCTACTACTAGATATTTATACAAGAGAAGTAGAAATATATGTTTATAAAAATAAGTGTAAGGGCATCTAGTTGGCTCAGTCTGACTCTTGGTTTCAGCTCAGGTCATGATCTCATGGGTTGTGGAACAGAGCCCTGCATCAGGTTCCCCACTCAGCAGGGAGTCTGCTTGAAATTTCTCCTGTCCCTCTCTCCACTTGCATGCATGTGTGTGTGCTCTTTCTAAAATAAATAAATAAATCTTTAAAAAATAAGTGTATAAGTACATTTATGTTATCTTTCTTTGTAATAGCTATATATAATTTGGGTTGGCAACAACCCAAATGAAAATCAACAGGTAAATAAATAATAGATTATGGTATATTCATAGAATATAACACTACTCAGAAATTAAAATGAATATAATACATAATGATATATACAATAATATGGATTAATCTAAAAGCATTATGTTGAGGAAAAAAGAAGCCAGATACACACACACACACAAATCAGTTATATGATTTCATTAACCTTAACCTTAACCTTGAGTTTAAGAATAAGCAAAACTAAATTATGGGAATAGAAAAATGACAGTGCTTATCCCTGGGAGCAAGAATTCACTGGAAGTGGGCATGGGGAGATTTTTGAGGTGATGACTATGTTCTCTAGCCTCTTGAAGTATTAATTATACTTAGATACACAATTATATATATTTGCCAGACTCAGTTGTTAAATACCTGTGCTCTTCATCATATCTATTTATACCTCAGTGAGACAGAGAGAGAGAAATAAATTTAGAAACAGAGAAAGAGACAGAGAGAGGCAGAGAAAAATAACGAGACTCTTCTGCTTCTCACCATTGCTATGTAAGTATGTAATATCTCATCTTTTAAACCTGAAATTATACTGATACAAGTTAAAAGATATGATGGAATACATATGCATATATATAAACTATTTATAACATATACATATATTTTAATATATTATGTATAATATGTAAATAAATAAATGTGGTGCTTCCATAAATATGTCTATTCAATGCTGTCAGAAACATAAAATGAGCCATATAAAAAATAAAAATGTACAAGGTTTCAGTTTTCTTTTACAGACTAGAATTCAGTATGATTTAAAATTTAAGAGCCATGAATTTTTTTGCCTCTATTTCAAAAATGTAACTACTGAACAAACATCATAATTCTGATGTCTGTGACTGGTTATAAAGAATATGTGGATAACTGTGTCATCTAAATTAATACCTCTGAACCATCTTTCTGATGTAGGATATTTGGAGAACTAGAAGCTCAAAGTGGAACGTTATAAAAACTCTCCAAAATGAATGCTTTATATAGATACAGAGCATACTGGATATTGCCTCCTGATACCTTTGACATGATTTGTAAAGCTCGGGTATTATGAAGAAGGCACCATCTGTTTTCTCTTTTTGGTTTCCAAGCATATTTGAAAAAAAATATTTGGAGACAAAATACACTCTCAGGAAGGAAGGAAGGGGGGAAAGAAAGAAGGAAGGAAAAGTACAATGCCTCTAGACAAAGTGTAAGAGAAAATCTTTCAAAGTAGTGCAAAGAACAAAGGATTTGAGATAAGGGTAAGAACAAAGGATTTGAGATAAGGGTATTGAGGGTTGGTACTCTTCCTCTTGGGTGGGGAGATAATGGTGAGATAGCCAAAAGGTCTTGAACAAATGATAAATCTTAATTTTAAGTAGAATTTCAAAATGCCTTGATTCAAAATATTGTGACTTTTAGATATTAAAAAAATGATTAAATGAGTTAAGTCCAAGAGGAAGCAGATGATTCTATGAGGCAAACTGGCCCATCATTGTTGTAAAATGCTTAAAGTGTATATTGTGTTTTGTATGAATATTGTCATCTCTTAGGATTTTACTTGTGATAATTTTAGGATATAAGTATGGAACAGAATATAAGAAGAATATGTTAATGTCTATAGTTATGGACAAAAATTTAAGGAGTTATTTTACCCATCACAATTCCATGCCTATATATATTACTAAAATATATATCTATATTTTTGCATATATAAATAAATGACAATATATCAAGAGGAAAGGTAATAATGACGAGATCGTATTAACATAAACATTAAGTAGTAAGAGACTGTGTGCAAAATTAGGATATTGCAGATGACGTGTTGCACCTTCTGGATTGCATATTTGTATGTACATGCAATAGCATATCTTTAAGAAACATGGGTGCTCACTATATGGTGGGTCACCTTGGTACAGATAAAGTAAGCACTCAGGACTGAAGATGTAGGTTTAGATTCAGACCTCTCAGCTCTGGTATTGATGACTAGTCCCATGACTTAAACATACCCTTTACTAATTTGGGCGTCCTAGCACTTTTCAGAGTGCCCAGCATCAGACACGGTCTTTAAATGAATGACTGAATCCATGAATGTTTCTTCTAAACATGAAGACAGCAAGCATATGTGATCCCAATGCTCTTTCCAGCCTTGAAGATTATATTTTCTCCAAAACTTGTTTTTGTTATTGTTATGAAAATGTTAATTTAACAATATTGAAGGCTATTACATTGGAGAAATTGTATGATCACAATTCCCGCAGTAGTCCAGTTCTGAGTTTTGTTCAAACCCTGCCCATTTAGAAAGACAGGGCCCTCTAGTGAAGACAGTAGAGCTGTGGAACCAGATAGACCTACATTAAAAACTCACCATTTTCACTGACTAACCCTATGACCACCCTGAGTATAACTTTATTCATTTGTAAATGAGCTAATTAAGATCTGCTTCAAAGGGTCATTGTGAAAATTAAATGAGATAATGTATGTGAAAAACTCAGCCCACAGCTTGGCATGCAGTAGGTTGCTATATATGTTAGACTCTCTTTTCCTGTTTTCCATATCCCTGGTTCTTTCTCCCCAGTTTTATTGAGATATAATTGACACACAGTACTGTTTAAGGTGTATAGCCTAATAGTTTTACTTACATGTATTGGGGAAAGACTACCACAATAAGTTCAGTTTTTATCTGTTATCTCATGTGTATTTTTTTAAAAAGAAAAGGTTGGGTTTTTTCCCCTTGTAATAAGAACTTTAGGACCTAATCTCTTAACAGCTTTTAAATACACCATGTTGCAGTGCTAACTATAGTCATTATATGTCACATTCCCACTACTTATATATCTTGTAACTAGAAATTTGTGCATTTTGACCACCGTCCTCCAATTCATCCTAATTCACCTTTATAAAATTATGGTTCTTTGAACAATTGATTTTTTTTTTTTAAGATTTTATTTATTTGACAGAGATCACAAGTAGGCAGAGAGGCAGGCAGAGAGAGAGGAGGAAGCAGGCTCCCTGCTGAGCAGAGAGCCCGATGAGGGGCTCGATCCCAGGACCCTGGGATCATGACCTGAGCCGAAGGCAGAGGCTTTAACCCACTGAGCCACCCAGGCGCCCCCTGAACAATTGATTTTTAATGATTCTCACTGAAAATGCGTTATCTCTATTGAAAACCTGAAACATGTCTTTAAATTACTGAAAGCACATTTATGATAATTAATTATAATAAAACAAGGCTTAATCAGTTCTAATAATTCCATCCTGCACTATTTGAAACACTCAATCATACTTCTCTCAGACGCTTTTTTTCATAATTACCCTATTTGTTTCAACTTACACATTCCGAAAAAAAAAAAACATGTCAGCTCATGTATTAATTCAATCCAATTTATTTCTGAAGTACAACAAATTGGAAGTTAACAGTAGCCACTTTTTTTTTTAAGTGCTAACAGTACAGTACCTGACTCACAGACAATGAATTGCTGATTTTGTCATTATATTTGGACTGAAGAAACTAACTGCCAATGATATTTGGCACCATTGGAAATCTACTTGCACATCCACTCACAGTTTTCTGAATTCCAGCCTATTTGGCTTTTTTTGTGTTTGTGTGTATGTGCCTCGTGTATTGAAGGATTATTCATTTTGTATCTTTGCTCCAAATTTGACAACCAATTTGTCTTCAGTATTCTAAGTACACTTAAAATCACCATTGTAGGGGTGCCTGGGTGACTCAGTGGGTTAAGCCTCTGCCTTCAGCTCAGGTTGTGATGTCAGGATCCTGGGATCGAGACTCGTATCAGGCTTCCTGCTCAGTGGGGAGTCTGCTTCCCCCTCTCTCTCTGCCTGCCTCTGCCTACTTGTGATCTCTCTCTCTGTCAAATAAATAAGTAAATAAATAAGTAAAATTTTAAAAATTATAAAATTAAAAAAATAAAATCACCATTGTACAATTTCTGAGTACACTAAAATGACTGTGAAAAGAAGAGGACCTAACATGTATTCTTATATAAGGATATAGCAAGGCCATATAAACAGATGATTTTATATTAGTAATTTTTTTTTTTAAAGAGAGAAGAGGGAGGGGGGGAGAGAATTTTGAGCAGGCTCCAAGCCCAGTCAGAGCCAGATATAGTTCTCAATCTCACAACCCTGAGATCATGACCTGGACTAAAATCAAGAGTCAGGTGCTTAACTAACTGAGCTACCCAGGGTTCCCTTAAATTAGTAATCTTATGTTTTCTTATTCCCTTTTCTTATTCCTGACAAGAATGAGCATATGGGCAAGGATGCATAATTTATGAAGCACTTGCCTATACATTGCCTTATGTGATTGCCACCTCACTCCTGAGGAAGACAGCATCATTATTCCATTTTCCACGTAAAGAAAACAGACTCTCAGAGAAATTAAGTGACAACTTGGATTATGTATCTTATAAACGAACAGGTTAGAACTAGAGCTCTTGTCTTCAACTCCATATATTATCACATTTAAATCATTCAATATTCTCTCTACTCTGTCCATCTCAGGAGAGTTGAAATAGACTACATTAACTGCATTAACTGTATCAATAGTCTTCTTCCATTAAAAAAAAAGTTGTCAATCAAAGCTATTGAATTTTTATTCATTAAAACAAGAAAAATCATAATAATATGGTCCCACATGAGGAGTATAACCATGTCATAGAAAATTCCATTAAACTAATAAAGCAAAATTTAGAATCTTATGGATTTTGGAGTGGAAATCTCCAATTGCAAAGATTAAATTGCACAATCTTTTGACATAATCTTTCTCCTGTCCATTGTCCTCTTAACAGCTGCTTGTTTTAAATATTACTCACTTCAAAATGCCAGTCCTCAGGAATAGGTGGGCCCCTATACACTTAATTAAAAGGACAAATAGGGCAGAGGTAGAGTTTGAGCTCTGCAGACAGACATACGTGGGTTCCTGACTCTATAATTTACTAGCAGAATGATCTTAGGCAATTTACATGAACCCTATAGGCCTCATTTTCATCTTCCAAAAAAATACAATAATAAGCTACTACTTAAGTTTTCTATTAAAAACAAAAGAAGGGGCACCTGGGTGGCTCAGTGGGTTAAAGCCTCTGCCTTCGGCTCAGGTCATGATCTCAAGGTCCTGGGATCGAGCCCCACATCGGGCTCTCTGCTCCGCAGGGAGCTTGCTCCCCCCTCTCTCTCTCTACCTGCCTATCTGCCTACTTGTGATCTCTGTCTGTCAAATAAATAAATAAAAAATAAAAAATCTAAAAATAAATAAAAAAAATAAAAACAAAAGAAAACTTCTATTTAGTTTAAGTAGACAGGTTTTAAGGGCTTACAAAATCCCATGGATGAACAAAGAAGCCAACTCTAGGTTGAATTTTCAGGAAAAAAATCAGGCCCCAGAATCTCATTACTTCTCCCACTATGCTAAAAACTGAGAGTCATGGTAAGCCATGGAGTGAGGAAACCTTTGAACACAGAACAATGTGATTATGTGCCTCATCAAAACAGATGCTTGTCCCACTTAACTTTGTAAGTCAAGTGCAAGTCTATTAGATTGGCAAACTTAACAAAATCTAGAAAGCTCATTCCAAGGGGGGCTTCAAAAAGGTAAGATTTTACATTCCCAAGGAAAACACAAGTTAGAACAGATGTTAAGCCAGACAATCTATTGTGTCTACCACAATAGTAATATATACTTAGGAATTCTGTTTGCCTGATTATATGAGACAGTGTACATTACATTCTTATACTGTTATTTATATACAAGACACTCCAATCATTACCAGCTACATGATTATTATTTATGCTTTGCCATGGTAAATGCCAATCTGATATGTCCAGAGACAAGTGCCTTCTAACCTGTCACCTGGTACATATTCACTGAGTAGATTCCAAGACCTCATATCTGACTTACAAAATCAGAATCTCCAGAAGGACATCTGGAAATCTATATCCCAGGAATTCTTATCAGAGAAATTTGCAAAATGTTTCTCTAAGTTTTAAAGTCTAGAAGAGTAGAAGAGTGTTGTGTTTTCCAGTGGAGCAAAAGTTTCAGTTCCCTGCTTTAAAGCAAAACTACCCCTGCAAATAGAGAAAGAGCATGAAAATTCTATGCCTTTGACAAAAATAGTTTCACCGTGAACCTTGAAGCATGAACAGTAGAAAGAATTTCATGGAGTCACCATAGAACGGCAAGCTGGAGAACAGGGCAACTTCCTGTGTGACTATTTTCTATGCCTTGGGCCTGGAGGCAGATATAGACAGATTGTGTAACACTGAAGCCTGTGCTTCCAAAATTAACTAATGAATAAAGATTAAAGTTGATTTTTAACTCCTTTAAACCTTTGCTTCTAGGTATAGAAACAAAGACAATCACATGACAAATAATGAAGATTTTGTTTATTTATTTGACAGAAAGAAGAGAGAGGAAGAGAGCATAAGCCAGGGGAGAGGCAGAGGGAGAAGGAGAAGAAGACTACTTGCTGAGCAGGGAGCCTGATGTGGGGCTCAATCCAGGAAGCCTGTGTTCATTACCTGAGCTGAGAGCAGCCACTTAACAACTGAGCCCCCTAGATGTCCCTCTGATGACAAATTCTATATTAGTTGGACCCTTATGTTTGCATATACTCTTGGAAACTCTCAAGTTGGCATAAACTATAAAGAGATTAAAGGCCTAATTGGAGATAAGAGTAAGGTGCCCTTCAGGGTTTGTGGCCGAAAGCTCTGTGGTAATAATACTTTCTAGTATCAAATACCTACTCTCTTACTCTTTTTTTTTTTTTTTCTCTGACAGCCAAAACATCAGCTTTGTCCTCAAATGGGCTGATCCTGTGGGTGGGCAATAATTATCCACTATGATTAGAGGTATATATTTCTTCATCTGTGTCCAGCAAAGGAAAAAAACTTAAGTTTTTATTTAAATTCCAGTTAGTTAACATATAGTGTAATATTAATTTCAGGTGTAGAATTTAGTGATTCATCATTTACATACAGCACCCAGTGTTCATCACAAGTGCCCTCTTTAATATGCATCACCCATTTAATATCCATCCCCTCCAGCAAACCTGTTTGTTAACCATAGTTAAGAGTCTATTTTATGTTTTACCTCTTTTTTTTTTTGCCCCCTGTGTTCATCTTTTTGTTTCCTAAATTCTGCTTATGAGTGAAACCATATGGTATTTGGCTTTCTCTGACTGACTTATTTTGCTTAATGTGACACTATCTAGCTCTGACCATGTTGTTGCAAATGGCAGGATTTCATTCTTTTTGATGGCTGAGTAATATTCTATTATATGTGTATACCACCTCTTCTTTATCCATTCATCAGTTGATGCACATTTGGGCTCTTTCCATAACGTAGCTACGGTTGATGATGCTGCTTTAAACAGAGGGGTGCATGTATCCCTTTGAACTGTATTTTTTTATCCTTTGGGTAATCTCTAGTAGTGCAATTGCTGGATCATAACATAGATCTATTTTTAACTTTTTAGGAACCTTCATACTCTTTTCCAGAGTGGCTGCATCAGTTTGCATTCCCACCAGCAGTGAGAGAGGATTCCCCTTTCTCTATATCCATCAACATCTGCTGATTTCTCTGTTGTTAATTTTAGCCACTCAGACAGAGGTGAGGTGATATCTTATTGTGGTTTTGATTTGTATTTCCCTGATAATGAGTTATGTTGAGCATCTTTTCATACTACTTTCAAGTAGGAAAGACATCTATATGTCTTCCTTGGAAAAATGTCTATTCATGTCTTCTGCCCATTTCTTAATTGGATTTGTTTTTTGGGTGTTGAGTTTGATAAGTTCTTTATAGATTTTGGATACTAATGTCATTTGGAAATACCTTCTCCCATTCCAAAGGTTCCCTTTTAGTTTTATTGATTGTTTCCTTTGCTGCTGTGTAGAAGCTTTTTCTCTCAATGAAGTCCCAATAGTTCATCTTTGCTTTTATTTCCCTTACCTCATAAGATATACCTAATAAGTAGTTGCTATGGCCAATGTCAGTGAGTTATGGCCTGTGTTCTCCTGCAGGATTTTGATGAGTTCCTGTCTTAGATTTAGGTTTGTCATCCATTTTGAGCTTATTTTTGTGTATGGTGTAAGAAAGTGGCCTAATTTTATTCCTTTGCATATTGCTAACCAGTTTTCCCCATATCACTGGTTGAAGAGATTGTCTTTTTTCCATTGGATATTCTTTCCTGCTTTGTCAAAGATTAGTTGACCATACTGCTGTGGGTCCATTTCTAGGTTTTCTCTTCTGTTCCTTTGATCTATGTCTCTGTTTTTGTGCCCATACCCTACTGTCTACAGCTTTGTAATATAACCTGAAGTCCAGAAACATGAAGCCTCCAGCTTTGCTTTTCTTTTTCAAGATTGCTTTGGCCATTTAGAGAATTTTGTGGTTCCATACAAAGTTTAGGATCATTTGTTCTAGCTCTGTGAAAAATGCTCGTGGTATTATGATAGAGATGGCATTACATATGTAGATTGTTTTGGGTAGTATAGACATTTTAATAATTTTGTTCTTCCAATCCATGAGCATAGAATGATTTTGCATTTGTGTGTGTGTGTGTGTGTGTGTGTGATCTTTAATTTATTTCATCAGTTTTTTATAGTTTTCAGAGTATAGATCTTTTCCCTTTTTGGTTAGGTTTATTCCCAAGTATCTAATTGCAAATAGGATCAATTCCTTGATTTCTCCTTTTGCTGCTTCATTATTGGTGTATAGAAATGCAGCAGATGTCTGTATATTGATTTTGTATTCTGCAGCTTTACTGAATTCATATATCAGTTCCAGCAATTTTTTTATGGAGTTTTTTTGGATTTTCTACATAGCAAATTATGTCATCTGCAAATAGGAATATTTGACTTCTTCCCTGGAAATTTGGATGTATTTTATTTCTTTTTGTTGTTTTATTGCTGAGGCTAGGACTTCCAGTATTATGCTAAAAAACAGTGGTGGGAGTGGGCATCTCTGTCTTATTCCTGACCATACAGGAAAAGCTCTCAGTTTTTCCCCATCAATGATGATATTAGCTGTGGGTTATTCTTACATGGCCTTTATTATGTTGAGATATGTTCCCCTTATCCCTACTTTGTTGAGGGATTTATCAGGAATAGATGCTATACAATGTCAAATGCTTTTTCTGCCTCTAATGAGAGGATCATATGGTTCTTATCTTTTCTTTTATTAAAGTGGTGTATCACATTGATTGATTTGCAAATATTGAATCACTCTTGTAACCCAAGAATAAATCCCACTTGAGTGTGGAGAATGATTCTTTTAATATATTGTTGGATTCAATTTGCTAGTATTTTGTTGAGAATATTTGCATCCATGTTCTCAGGGATATTGGCTTGTAGTTCTCCTTTTTAGTGGGATATTTGGTTTCAGAAACAAGGTATTGATGGCCTCATTGAGTGAGTTTGGAAGTTTTCCTTCCATTTCTATTTTTTTGACTATTTTGTGAAGAATATATATTTCCTCTTCCTTTAAATGCTTGATATATTCCTCCTGTGAAACCATCCGGCCCCGAACTTCTGTTTCTTGGGAGATTTTTGATTACTGATTCAATAACTTTGCTTGTTGCCTGTCTGTTCAAGTTTTCTACTTCCTCCTATTTCAGTGTTTGTAGTTTGTATGTTTCTAGGAATTCATCCATTTCTCTAGATTGCCCATTTTCTTCACATATAATTTTTCATAATATTCTCTTATAATTGTTTGCATTTCTATGATGTTGACTGATTTCTCCTCCTTTCTCATCTGTGTTTTTATTTATTTAGGTCCTTTCTCTGTCTCTCTCTCTCTTTTTTTTTTTTTTTTTTTGGTAAGTCTGGCTGAAAATGCTTTGTTAACATAAACCCAAATCTGGGATGCCTGGGTGGCTCAGTCAGTTAAGTGTCTGTCTTCAACTCAGGTCATGGTCCCAGGGTCCTCGGATCAAGTATCACATCAGGATCCATGCTCAGTGGGGAGCCTGCCCTCTGCCTGCAATTCCCCCAGCTTGTGCTCTCTCGCTCCCTGACAAATAAATAATTAAATTCTTTAAAAAAAAAAAAACTATTAATAACCAAAAATAAAACAAGATAAAACAAGAAAAAATTTTAAAAATGACCACATAAACCGAAATCTGCTATTCAATGGATATGCATATGAAGGAGAGTTAATCTTATCAGGATAAGGCATTGGTTATAAGTAAGTATCAGACTGATGGGGTTAGTCTGATGGGGTTCCAGATCATTACTTAGTAATTTTTTGATCTTGCAAAATTTACTCTGTCATCCGTAGCTCCATATCTTCAACCATGAAATGGCTATAACTATAACAGTCTTGTCAGTTTAATTTTGAATTTATATAAGGCAAAACATGTAAAGCACTTACGCAGAAGGAGCCCCTTTCTCACAGCAAATGCTCAATTCATGATGGATATCTGTTGTGGGGTGACCCAGTTGGGTGGAGGTCAGTGGCATGGGTAGTGAAGGAATTCATTCAAAGAAGGACAAAAGAGATAGAAGTTTATTGAACATACCTGGCAGGCAGGACATCAAGGGAGAGACTGTCTACCAGGAGGCGTTGGGGGTGGGGGACGGTAGTTAAGTGCGAAGGTGAAGAGGTATGGGAACCTATGGAATTTTCCATTTTTGGTACCTGTGCCCCAGCATAACTCATCCATTGTTCAGCTAGTGTTTATGGATATTTTGTGATGGGTCACCTAATGGGCCCATTTGTTCAGCCAGGTGGCCACTATTGGCCCTTTTACCTTGCTCAGGTTTCCATTGCTCAAGTTGGTTGCCTAAAGGTGGCGTCTACGTTAGTATTATTTTTAAATACAAAGGACTTTTCTTTTATTTTCCACAGTAAAAATTACTTACAATCTGATCCTGAAGTTGGCAGATCCTTCTTGAGCTAATAGGCTCATGAGCAGATTCAAGATACTGATTTAAAATGTATGTTCACCAGGGGTACTGGTGAGACCTCTCCTAATTCCTTGTTCAGGTTACAGCTAGCTATAGAGGGCTTAGTGCTTCAGGACTCTGACTTTGGAAGAGTTTCCTGGAAGTGTCCCTAGGACCCATTTGCTTTTCCATTATAATTGGTAGCACCTTTTAGGGCTTTCTCAGTTTTGTTTTAGTTGTGTTTGTGAATATGTGTTTATGTGTGTGATTAATGCCCCAGGAGGGCTCTTCCAGTTGTATATATATTTGAGGATATGGCTGGATACTTAAAAAGCATTTAACAAGTAGTGCTATGGGACCAATAAGCCCTGAGAAGCAAGCCAAATGAGCAACTCCCCAAACAGCAGGAAGGTGGTTGTCTCATCTATCTAAATACAAGTGATGTGCCTTAGCATCTTGGAATCTGAGCCTCCTTCCTTAGACAACTTTGTTGATGGCAACACATGGGACCAAGGATTTCTGGTGATCATATTTAACTGTATCTTGGAGCAAGCAGCATACCACTTCTCCTACCCATCTGGGGAAATAGTTCTACTCATTAAAAAGAAATTTCCATGAGAACTTTAAATTATAACTTAGAACTTTGAATGAAAACATTTCTCAAGGGAAATTCCTAAATTATTCAGTGTAGTTATTTACTGGCCTGTGGTCTAATGTCCCAGCAAGAATTTTCTGGAACAAATAATATTTTCATGTTGATGAAGACTGCCTTAATTCTTATTCCTGGTAGTTAAGCTATATGGATATAGAGTATCTATTTTCAAATATTACTACTGTTTTTTTTGTATAAAATACATGGATGTGAATATGCTATAATGTGAAGGTTCTGACCATCATCCAACCCATAACTGGAAATAGAACTCTCCAGGATTTATCATATCACTAAGTTCTCATATGTGGGGAAACTGTCCCTAAGTAGCCACAGTCCTGGGATGAATCCTGCCTTCAAAACACTGGGATAAACCAATGACTTAAGCCTCTGACTTCAGAATCTGTGAGTTTTAACTAGACACCTAGAAATTTGTGCTTACATGCAATAAACAAACAAATGTTCTTATTAAAATTCATTTAACCCCATATTAGCATAATATTCTTTTCACATTTAGAATACCAATTTCAAGCCCATAAATACAAGAAATGAAAAGATTCATATTCTCAGGACATCAAAACCCAGTTATCTAGACATAAAGTAATGTAAATGAAGCTGTTGAGTCTGTCATTTGGTGGAGGAGAAGCATCAGTTTGTTCACTCTCTTTGCATTGTGTGATATCTAAGCTCTATATTTATGATGCAAATGCTAGTAGGCAAAGTGCAACCAAAATCAATATGATTTTGCTTAGTATTCATTCAACAGATGCCATCTGTACAATATTCTTTGGGATGGTGTTTAACAGAACTATGGAAAGTAATGACTCTTCGAATATAAATGACACTTTTGATTTTAACTGAAAAGCAACCCTAAGCACCAAAGAAGTGCCAGTTATACCAGTTCTGAAGAAAGTTCTATGTATTTATAGAACTAGCGAGACCCATGTATGCTTACAAGACTAGTGACCTACTGTTGTTGTATCTGAAAGAATTGTCAGATTTGGGTAACTCCTAATGCTGCACAAGGAACAGACAGTCTTTAAGAGAATTTTCTTAATATATTTTTTTATTAACATAAATGTATTATTAGCCCCAGGGGTACAGGTCTGTGAATCGCCAGGTTTATACACTTCACAGCACTCACCATAGCACATACCTTCCCCAATGTCCATAACCCCACCACCCTCTCCCTACCCCCAGCAACCCTCAGTTTGTTTTGTGATATTAAGAGTCTCTTATGGTTTTTCTCCCTCCTGATTCCATCTTGTTTCATTTATTCCTTATCTACCCCCACAAACTCCCCACATTGCCTCTCAACTTCCTCATATCAGGAAGATCATATGATAATTGTCTTTCTCTGATTGACTTATTTCGCTAATACATAATATCCTCTAGCACCATCCACATCATCGCAAATGGCAAGATTTCATTTCTTTTGATGGCTGCATAATATTCCATAGTTTATAACTATACCGCTCTTCTTCATCCATTCATCTGCTGATGGACATCTAGGTTCTTTCCATAGAAAGAGGCTATTGTGGACATTGCTGCTATAAACATTCGGGTGCACATGCCCCTTTGGATCACTACATTTGTATCTTTAGGGTAAATACCCAGTAGTACGATTGCTAGGTTGTAGGGTAGCTCTATTTTCAACTTTTTGAGGAACCTCCATGCTGTTTTCCAGAGTGGTTTCACCAGTTTACATTCCCACCAACAGTATAAGAGGTTTCCCCTTTCTCCGCATCTTCCCCAGCATCTGTCATTTCCTGACTTGTTCATTTTAGTCATTCTGACTGGTGTGAGGTGGTATCTCATTGTGGTTTTGATTTGTATTTCCCTGATGCCGAGTGATGTGGAGCACTTTTTCATGTGTCTGTTGGCCATGTGGATGTTTTCTTTGCAGAAATGTCTCTTCATGTCCTCTGCCTATTTCTTGATTGGATTGTTTATTCTTTGGGTGTTGAGTTTGAGAAGTTCTTTATAGATTTTGGATACTAGCCCTTTATCTGATATGTCCTTTGAACATATCTTCT
Source organism: Mellivora capensis (assembly GCA_004024625.1). Lineage (NCBI taxonomy): Eukaryota > Metazoa > Chordata > Mammalia > Carnivora > Mustelidae > Mellivora > Mellivora capensis. Next base: position 116,585 of record PISX010002910.1, on the reverse strand, counting down.
CCCATTCTGTCAGTTGTCTTTTGGTTTTGTTAACTGTTTCCTTTGCTGTGCAAAAAGTTTTGATCTTGATGAAGTCCCAATAGTTCATTTTTGCCCTTGTTTCCCTTGCCTTTGGCAGTGTTCCTAGGAAGAAGTTGCTGCGGCTGAGGTCAAAGAGGTTGCTGCCTGTGTTCTCCTCAAGGATTTTGACGGATTCCCTTCTCACATCGAGGTCCTTCATCCATTTTGAGTCTACTTTTATGAAAAGAATTTTTTGTATTATTTTTTAGATGAGCCTCCATGCCACTCTTATTTTTAATATTTTAACTCATGTCCAGCTTTGCTGAAACTAATACCCTATCACTAAAGATATACTAGAATTTCTCATTTCTGGGTACATATAAAAAGTAAAACAAATTTAAAAAATAACAATAAAAACCGCCACCAAGTGGTTGGCTGACCAAACCAGCAACTCTGCTGTTATTTTAGGTTTGTTTCATGAAATCATAGAAAAGCACAGCTTGAGATCTGAATCTTAAATTCTATATTATAATTACACATGTCCTCTATGCAGAATTTCTATTGACACAAAGGAATAAAAGGGATTAGCAGCTCTGAGAAAGTATTATCCAGAACAACAGGGAGTCTCCTAGCAAAGATCACCTTTTAGAGGAGTTCAGCAGATGACAGAAATAACCTCTCTAGGACCCAGGAGCAGCAGAAGGAGCCTGTGGCCCCAGCATGAATAAGTAAATCCTCAGGTGCATCAGCTGGAGACTGTCAGCCAACAAACTCTGTAATATGCCCTCATGATGAGAGGATTGAACACTATGTCCTCATGGTCACCATAATAATATTCGATTTTTCATAAAAATCTATTATTTTAGTTATTTACTAATTACTTTTTACTTTTATGTTGTATAGAAATTTCCTTTACTCATTGACTTTCTAAGATAGAAATAGTTGAGCATATGCTTTTTTTTTTTCCTGTGTTCAAAATGGGTCATGAACATGAGTGGCCTATATAATTCCCATGATCAAACTGGACTAGTCTTGTGGATTTTTTTGTTTTGTTTTGTTTTGTTTTGTTTTGTTTCCCTTTCTGCCACAGTGCCAATAACATAATTTGTACACATCAAGTAATACACAAGATCCAAATGGATGATTCCTAAAATGTATACAGTGATGAGCACTGACAAAACATTTTCCCCTGGCTTGGTTTTAAAATTAGATACAAAAAGCATAGAAGATGGGAAATGAAATCTGGGACTTGGCAGCCTATAAGGGAAAAACCCCTATTTACTTTTTAGGAGCTTGAAGTCTCAAGTACATTTTTAAAATATTCTCAGAGTTGATTGAATAGCAAAAAAATAGATTTCCAAAGGTCTACAATTTGCCAAAGCTCCTGACTTTTTAATAGCAAGGATGTCAAAGGGGAGGTTTGAAGATGATAGCAAGCATATTAGATAAAAGCCAGTAGGTTCGCATTGTATCCAAGGTAGACATGCTGGAGATAAAATGAGCTGACACATTTAAGTTCTGTGCTATTTACAGCTCTGTAACTAATATAAAACGGTATAGAGTTCACTGGGTTTGGAGTGTGAATTTGCTTAAAAACCACAGCCCATCTCCAGAGCTGCCTTCCACTTGTTCAATGCTGTCAGGGCAGGAACTGCTTGTCTATGTTCATGGGAACTTGAATTCCATTTTGCCATTTGAAATCCAGTTGCTATCTAAAAGTGTCTCAATTCAGTGAGTGCAAGTGAATTCCCTGAATTGCTTTCACTTTCTAATGCATTTACCTTTTAGGCCAATGAATTAGAAAGCAAATGTAACCCCTTTGAATACATCTTTTAGTGAGCATTGTGTTCAATGGTCAAGGCCCATCTATGTAAGTCTAACAAGAAATATTCATTAAAGAATCATAAAGTAAGTGATTCACTCACATTCATCATTGATTTCTTCTTTATATATGCAAAGAGATACATTTTATTTCATGTTTTTTCTGTTGGTTATTATCAGTTTGCTTGGATTTTAACACCTTTAAACAACCCCCTCCCCCAAAAAAAAGGTAGCTGATGTGGTTCTAATGTGGCTGTCCCTTGAAAAACAGATACTATTGCTTCTCAAGATTATAAGAAAATGAAATTCTATAAATATACAAAACAAATTATTTTCAATGCAATTTTAAGTCTATTGGTAGCTGAGAGTTTTTACATGCATTACTTCCTTCTTTTCTTCCTTGCTTCTTTCTTCCTTCCTCTTTTGTCCTTTCTTTCCTTACTGAGTAGCTACCTATGTTGGGATTATGATAATACCTCTCTTCATTCACTAAACTCTATACTACCCACTAATGTTTTGGCTTAAAGAAATCACTTTCAGGGATGCTTGGGTGGCTCAGTGGGTTAAGTGTCTGCCTTCAGCTCAGGTCATGATCCCGGGGTCCTGGGATCGAGTCCCACATCAGGCTCCTTGCTCAGCAGGGACTCTGCTTCTCCCTCTACCTCTGCCTACCTGTGCTCTCTCTCTCTCTGACAAATAAATAAATAAAATCTTAAAAAAAAAAGAAATCATTTTCAAATATTTTATAAGAATAACCATTTTAAAGTAATTTCTCACTTGTGCATCTAAATGGTTTGTTGAATTTATAGCAAAGAAGCAGGAGCTAGGGGCTGGATTTTTGTTTGTTTGTTTGTTTGTTTGCATATTCATCTTCTGTCATCTTACTCATCTATAACTCTGTAAGTTTCCTCAATGAAACTTCTCTAAGGCTCTGAGTAACTCTTTTTGAAACCCATTAAGTTAAGGCATTTACAATTTATGTATACATCGATTTACCACTTATGTATATTAACTAGAAAGAATAGAATATTGAACATTAACACAATGTCAGTTCTTGAATCGGATTAAGCTTTGGAAAACCAGACCAAGCTAAACTAAACTAAAACCAGTTTAATTTGAATGTGAAAGGAAAGATCTGTAACCTTGTACATCAATTTTTCATGGCTATAAAAACAGATTTATGCTCTCTTTATGTTTTAAAACAACACACATCTATTACCTGTGGAGGCCGAGAAAAATTAAGGCCAACCCACCTCAGGTTTCGCTTTAGCATAAATACAGCCATCTTAGCCTCGGCAGCCATCTCAGACCCCTGTGCCCAAAGGCTGAACTTTCCCCTATTTTACTTTAGTTCCAGGGACCCCCACCCTGCTTTAGTAACAGGAATACCTAACCCAGTAAACACCTTTAGGAAAAACCGCTATTCCTAACCCTGTAAACACTTCCAAGAAAGTACCTAACCCTGTACACACCCTGGCAACAGCTAACCAGCATACTGCAGAAAAGTCTGAAACTTCTCCTCCCCCCTCCCCAGCCTCTTGTAATGACCCATAAAAACCCCTGCCTTAACTAGCATCAGGGTCCAAGTCCCTACTCCGCCATGTCGGGTATACTTGGACCCAAGCTTAAACTTGTTAAATAAACCCTCATATGATTGCATCGGTGTTGGCTCCTTGGTGGTTTCTCGGACACAAAAACTTAGCCATTACAACCTCATATTATCATGAATCAGGAGTCTGGAAAGGCTTTGGGAAATCTGCTTAATCTTCACAGACTACAAATTAAAATGTCGGCAGGATTATGGTTTTATCTGAGGTTCTGGATCACGTTCCAAGATCATGTGCTTGTTGGCAGAATTCAGTTGCTTGTGGTTGTAAGACAGAGACCCTCAGCTCCCAGATCCCCTGCAGGCTTGCTCTATGATGCTCTTCATGGGCAAGTCACATCATGGCATCTTGCTTCTTTAAGACCACTGAATAGTCTCTTACTCTAGTCTGGAAGGAGGAAATTTTATATAACATAAGATCAAAGGAGTAACATCTCACCATCATCACTTTTTCCGGATATGGAGTTTAGTGAATGGGATTACATCCTTTTGCTATCTTCTATTGACCAAAGGCAAGATCCCTACAAAAGGACAGAGATCATGGGGCCATCTCAAAATGATATTTACCTTACCTGGCCTACAACTGAAGAGATTTTAAATTGCCAGGGGGTGTTTGGGCTGGTTAGCTAGAATAAAATGTGAGAACCAGAGCAAACACTTATTTACTTTATACCCTTTGTCTGTGTTTTATCCTGAGGTTTTTCATTTTCATTTGTATAGTTTTAATTTCCCTATTTAAAAAGTAATTTCCAGGGGCACCTCATTGGCTCAGTCATTAAGCCTCTGCCTTTGGCTCAGGTCAAGATCCCAGGGTCCTGGGATCAAGCCTAGTATCAGGCTCCCTGTTCCACAGGAAACCTGATTCTCCCTGTCCTACCCCTCTGCTGGTGTTCCTGCTCTCGCTATGTCTTTCTCTGTCAAATAAAGAAATAAAAATTTTTAGATGAATAAATAAATAATTTTGATACCTTTCCCAATCTTGCTATTCTTATCACTCATACAGGAGAATAAGGATGCTGTGATTCCCATTTTTACAAGTGAAGAAACTGAGCTTCAGAGAGGTTATTAACAAGCTCAAACACTCTTAGGTAATAAGAGGTAGACCTGGCAACTATTTCAGATGTCTGGCTTCTGTTCTTAATGTGATATCACATATCACAAGCATTACGTCTCTATAAAGTTTGGCTTAATGGGTTTTTGCAGTGTCCATAAGGACTACCTTAGCATCCCCTAATTCCACATATAAGAAACTGATTGCATAACCATGTGTATGTACAACAGGCAAATTGGGTTAGACTAGATGTCCACAAATACACAGAGATGGGAAAATACTTTTCACTGATATTTCCTAACAATAGGGGTATTATGGAGTCACTGTCATATTTTCTTCCATCTCTGAAACTAATATAAAGATTTCCCTGAGGTGGCATATTGAGATACCAATCCAGATATTGATGTACTAACAACAACAAAAAAATTCTAACAAGATCTCTGTTTTTAGTATTTGTTTTGTTTTCAGGATCTATTCACTAGAGCCATGATAAAAATTTCAGAAATATTACTGAGTTTCAAATCTCCCTTAATAAAATATACCAATTTTGCCATGGTATATCCTTATTACTACTTTGAGTCAATATGCTCCATATGAATAAGTATTAGAGTATTGGAAAAAGTTGGTTGAAAATAAATTATGTCTTTAAAATAAAATCCAGAGTAGAGTTAAATATCAGAGTTATCAGGAGAAGTTTAGAATCCAAAGGTAAACTAGAATAAAAAAAAAAAAAAAAACATAGCATAACATATAAACTTGTTGAACTACTATGTTGTATACCTGAAACAAATGTAGCATCATGTGTGAACTATATTTCAATAAAAAAAAATAATAATAAGGTGAATTAGAATGCAAAATTCAGAAGAAAGCAGATTAGCATTATTGTTAGCTGGAACTGTGTCCTTATATCCCCAATCCCCAGCCTGAACAGAAGAGTTCTCTGGTGTGCTGAGCTTCATTTTAAGGCCCAGATTAGGGGACAAATGAACCTCTGCAAGCCATAAACCAATCCTAACTCTGTATCTTTTTACACTGTGAGCTACCACATGGTGGGAGAGAAAAATGAAGGCCAATCAGAACATGGGTAGAAAAATAAAGAGAAAAGACCATCCATGACTCTGACCTTTAGTTCCTGAATGATCCTGGTCTCTAGTAAGAAACCTAAGTGATTGACATTGAATATTACCAATTGGATTATTTCTTGAAGAAGCAAAGTTTGGGAATATAAAACATGGCTTGAAGAGGGACTAGAAAGAGCCTTTCTTCTTTCCAGCATAAAAACATTTCCTCCAGGGACGCCTGGGTGGCTCAGTTGGTTAAGCGGCTGCCTTCGGCCCAGGTCATGATCCCAGCATCCTGGGATCGAGTCCCACATCCGGCTCCTTGCTCTGCAGGGAGCCTGCTTCTCCCTCTGCCTCTGCCTGCCACTCTGTCTGCCTGTGCTCCCTCTCTCTCTCTGACAAATAAATAAATTTAAAAAAAATTAAAAAAAAAAACATTTCCTCCAGCAATGTTACATTAAATATATCAAAAGCTGCACAATCCATAGAGATACTGAAAAAAAATGTAAGGAAAAGGGTTATGTTCCTAAATGGGCCTAGAAATACAAATTGAAACAACAATAAACAAATATAATTGCTTTATAAATTCTACAATGCTATTGTATATTTCTGAATATGTGAAATCAACTTGTTTGTTTATGGACTTTTTCTTGAAGAACCATATTATTATTTCATTAAACATCAGGGTGTCTGTCAGGTAGTCTGAGAAGTAAGGGCTGAGGGAGTCATTAGTCTTGCAAGAGTTTTATTGGGTTGGTGTTGCTTTACAACCTTCTCAGGAGCTCCTGGGTATATCTGAAAACAGCTCCTATAGGTGTAGGGTAGGGAGACACCAAAGAAGGAGGCAGACGACTCTAGATTAGTAGGTGGCAACTTTAATAAGCAAAGTAACATAATTATGAGTTTTGTCCTGGGTGGAAGCAAGACTAGTAAATTTCTGCATTCACCTGCAAAATCATAAAAGTTTAGACAGAGGCTTGAACTGGGTTCAGTCATGTATACCATCAAGATAGTCTCTTGGGGTGCCTGGGTGGCTCAGCAGGTTAAGCCTCTGCCTTTGGCTCAGGTCACAATCCCAGGGTCCTGGGATCAAGCCCCAAATGGGTTCTCTTCTCAGCAGGGAGCCTGCTTCCCCCCTCTTTCTGCCTGTCTCTCTGCCTACTTGTGATCTCTGTCTGTCAAATAAATAAATAAAATCTTTTTAAAAAAAAAAGCTAGTCTCAACACCTCATTTCTACCTTAAAATTATATTCTTGGGGCAGCTTTTGGGAATGGATAAACCAAGCAGAATACAGATTCCAACGACAAGGGAAGGAGTTAGAGAGCCTCCAGTTGCCTGGGTCCAGCTTGCGCATGGATTAGTGGTCATGTCTTCTTAATGACGCTCCCCACCAGGAGGCAATGCTTATGAGGGGAATAAAGATAGAAATAGCAAGATTGGTAAGACAGAGTGTCAAATGCAATGAAGATATGACTCTTCACCAAACCACAGGCAGCTCTGGAATAAAAATTGCTTGATAGAAGAGCCCCATGTTGAGGAAAATTTCATTGTGTTAGTGCTTCCACCATGCTCAGTAATTGGCTGGGGGGCTTCCTAGAAAGAGCGTAGCTATAACCTGAAAGCTGAGGCAGTTGTGAAGGTATTAATAGCTAGAGGCTGTCAGCTAATGGTACTCCCTACCACCAAACAGTGGGTATTACATGATAAGAGATCCAAGTGGTTTATCTCCAGGATGTCCACAACTGGTATTTTAAGGAATCCAGAGTAGAAAATTCTGACAAGGCCATATTCAATATGAATAGGCCCAATCAATCATTGAGACAAACTTAATTGTGTGTATAAGTGAGTGTGTGTTTTCTTTCTCTCTTATTAAAGCAGCAGTGAAGCTGCCAACTAGTATTCCTGAGATTTGACAGAATATAGAATTTCTTCATTTGTACATTCTTGTCTGCAGAGTGGGGAAAAAAAAAATGACTGCCTTAATTGTCAGTGAACACCTAGCATGTTTATCTTAGACCTGGATGTGGTCTCAAGATACTGTAGTGCTTGGTTTCTTGCTTTCATGAAGATAAGGCATTAGGATCCCTCTTACATGAAGCAGCGGGGTGAGGACTAGAAGGCTTAAAATAGTACAAAATCTCTGGGATAGCACATTTTATATCAAAACACCACCTAGGAAGGGATCTTTCTGGAAATCTATTCAAACTCCCACAGACATTTAAGTTTGTGCTTCGATTACAAATAAGAACTTTGTTGTATTTTAGGTTTAGCTTGGTACAAATCTGTATCACATTGGTTTCCAAATTGAAGGAGATGGATGGGATTTTTTACTCAGTCTTGCCCTTAGTTTTCAGAGTTTTATTTGTAATGACCTGTGAGTCACTCCTGGCTTGGCCTGGAGGTCAACTAGAAATACCAAGTGTAAAATGCAATTATTTAAGAGAAGATGGCAACAGTTTATAGAGTTTTATAAGAATTTGGCTTTGATTTTTGACATGATCCAAACATACCCAGAAAATTCAAAAAAATCAAGCAGTGTTGTTTATGTTTACTATGCTCTGTACTCTGCATTTATTATGTGTATAGCATATCCTAAATGTCTGCTGTTATCTGTAATGAAATATATAGAAACATGGATTGATAAAATCTCTAAAGATGTTTGGGGCAGGAAAAATGTGATCACCTGGGCACCTGGGTGGTTCAGTGGGTTAAAGTCTCTGCCTTTGGCTCAGGTCATGATCCCAGAGTCCTGGGATCAGGCCCTGCATCAGGCTCTCTGCTCAGCAGGGAGCCTACTTCCTCCTCTCTGCCTGCCTCTCCGCCTACCTGTAATCTCTGTCTGTCAAATAAATAAATGAAATCTTTTTAAAAAATGTGATCATCTGATGATCTTCCAAATTAACCTATAAATTCCAATAAAATTTTGTTTATAAAAACATAGTGGGCCAGATTTGGCCTGTAGGTCACAGTCTGTCAACCCTGCTGAAAGTAATTTTTAGTGTTTGGAAACATGGAAGCCATGCCTCTAAACTTTCTTGGCTTCTGACAGCTGATTCTGTTACTTACCTATAACCTTACTTTCCCAGAAGCTCGCATGGCTGTGATCTGACAATGTCTAGAGATCACTTTTCAGCTGCTGAAACAAGATCTTTTGATTTTGTAGAAAATACAGATCAGAAGTTCTGGGGGAGATCAATTGGGAGTATCCACTTTTTGCTTTAATTTGTCATTCCTTGTGCTGATCCCCACAATCCTACTGTCCCTATCCTTGCAGAGAACAGGAATTCTATGATATTCAAGCATGCATCCTTGTCTGATACACCAAGCAGAGAGGAGTGGACATTCAGGTTTGATCTATTTAATTAAAATAGCTGAGGCATAAAGTAAGTTACAGTTTATAGTCTGTAACTGACATCTGAGAAAAAAACCTGACTTAAAATTTGCATGTATTAAATCTGGAAAGCTATAATGGATCCTTAGGGTTAATGGTGACTTGAGACAAATCCAGCACATCTTACATCTTCCATGCATAAAAATGCAGGAAAATATCTATCACTCTGTGCAGGTTCACTAACATTGGTAAGCAGAATTTAGAACTCACCATCTGTGTTTCCACTAAGGGAAATTGTATTCCTTTCATATACAAGGATTTCTAGCTTTGAATCACTGACAGCATAATGCCATTTCCTTGTTGCATGATTCATCAGCTTCATTTAATTAAACTGAAATCACAGAAGGTAGGATTCAGCCAAGTACTGTTTGTCCCTGAACCACCATTCTTCCCTGGAAGACCCAGACCTAAAGTGAGAACAGAAGGCCAAGCATCTCTTTAGGCTTACAGTTACTTTTTGTTTCCCCTGGAAAACAGTTCCAGGTCTTTCTACATAAAGAGCCCACCTTATAGAAATCTAATGTAATTCTAAACGATGTTGTCTAAGATTTAAAATCCTCCTGCTAAAAGTGCCCAGAATAAAATTTACTGCTGTTACAGAACTCTGAATGCATGGATTCAGCTTGACTTCTGTTATCCTTTTATTTATGAGGAAAAAAGTCACAAAAACCATTGGCACTATATCTTTGCCTGATAAGGAGTTTACCTGTTTCACATGCATTTCCAAAATTAGCACTAATTTTGTGCATCAAGAAAAGTGATACTTTAATTCAGGAGTAAAGGTTTAGATAATCGTGAGTTGCTACAGTCTGTTTATTTCTGACTTTCCAGTGAGCTGGTAATTTAATAGCAATCATGTGTCAAATAACTTATATGTGACCTAGTGTTTAATATCTTTCTTAAATAAACCACGTGAAGGGGCTTTATCCTGATTTTGATGTTAAAGGTATTGAGGACCCAACTGTTTTGTTGCCTTGTGAAAGCCATACAGATAAGTATCAATGTCACACTTTAATACCAGCTCTGTTTGGTTTCAAAGTCCTTTATTTACTTATTTACTTATTTGTTTATTTTTGTTGTTGTTTTTCTTTGTTCCTGCTATTTCATGCTTTGTTTCCCTGATATGGGAGACTAAAGAACCCTCACAGGTTTAACTTTTTGAATCTCTCTATCTGGGTTAGGAAAGGAAAGGAAATTGTGCTCATTTATCTTCATTTTCCTGAATTTCCAGGCCCCTTAAGTTATGCACTAAATAAACAACCTTTATACTACACATTGTCTTAAAGACTTCTTTGATTTTTGAAAACTTATCAACAAGCACTTGTTAGTGACTAAAAGGTCTGTTTCTATTTGTGTGTATAAATTTAAGCAAATCTTATTTTTTTAATAAACTTGGAAAAACTCACAAAGTGTTTGCCTACAGAAATAACTGCAAAGTAATAACAAGGAAAAAAAACAAATATTCAAGCTATAAAAAGATTACATGAATCAAAAATATGGCAGCACTATAGAATTGGGAAAATATGTGCTGTGATATATGAATATGATAAGAGAATTTTAAAATGATACTGATCACTTTATTTCCCCCTACACTCTTTTGGAGCAATGTTTAATGTATGTATTCATGCTGTATAATTATGTGCCTGGCTGTGACAAATTGTCTTCCCTATATATGAAGATTATCTGAGTCCTCACTAATCACAATGTCCTACAGGGAACCTGGAGACTACGGAGTTGATGGAATCATATGACCTTAGCAGCCTACCTGCACAGTACAAGTATTTTTGTGTGAGCAGTACAGTCCTTTTGTTTTGCTTCTCTATACCTAAGTGTAAATTGAACTGAGAATGTAGCAGAATGGATTTCAAACTTGCTTAACGAATATTTTCTAATGGTAGGTTTTTAAGAATCAGAATAAGTTATTTAGGGATATTATGAAATCCATTTTCTCTTGAGAAATCTAAATGCCAGGCCTTTCTACCAGAATATATTTGAAAAAAATCTACCAAAAACCAAAATGTTGGCTTAGGGTCCTTTCTCCATTTTTGACTCATTGAATTTTCCCCCTAACAATTATTTGAATAAAAGCAGCATATCTAAGTAGCCATTTTTAAATCTTGTCACAATTTTTATATTCAATTTTATATATCAGCTTTGTACTAAAGACTAGAAAACAATATTGTATATTCATGCATTTCACTGCAAAAGGATTTAAGTCATCTGCAGAGCCTTCTTAAATCTGTTTTGAAACAAGATAGAATATAAATAAATACATTAATTAGAAAGTAGAGAAAATCCTCCTTTGGTCAATTTGTTTCATTTTAATTGGTGTTAGAAATGTTTCTACATGGAGAGTTTTGAAACTAATGAAAAACAGACTTTGAAAGAAACTTTAAAAAACATTGCACTTATTGATTTGTAACTATTTTGAACTGTGGTTATATTGTCCATGCTTAGTGACATTGCAGAATACCTTCAATTTAATAGGAAAGAAGGAAATCTCAAAAGAATCTTGGAAACATGGTTTGGTTCAAACATTTACCCTGTTATTGAGAAAATTTTTCTAGAAGTTCTACAAGAAATCTAGTTTTACCAACTCAATTATTGTAATCCTTTAACTAGTAAGCAACCAGGGAGGCAAAAAAATGAGGAAAGGATGAAATGATAAGAAAATTGAATTTAAATCTCTTAACTTCAAAAAAGTTTGTTTTCAAAGTTCATGAAAACTGATTTGACCTTTTCTGCTAATCATTCCAATTTAAGAAATTAGCTAAACATAATTGATGGGAAAAGAAAACACAGGATCTGGACAGAGATATCCAGAGGGGATGCTTGGAACAAAAAAATCACACTATTTGGTAATCTAAAACACTTACATGTGTAATCTGGTCATGGTGTATCATGCAAACTATATGAGGAATTATTCTTGGCAGACTTTTTCTTTTGATCCATGTAAAGTATTATCTTGATAGGCAAGAAGAGTTAAGAAAGCATAAAGCCTCGAAAAGTCAACTTTCCAAATGGGAAAGTTCCCCCAAATTAATGGATTTATCCTACTTCTGATAAAGAGCACCCGATGGAAAGATGTCTTATTGATTTGTAAATTCTGTCCTTTAAGAATTGATGGAGGGAGAGAGGGTTTCTTGGATTTCTCTAGAGATAGGAAATCAGTAGTCTGTGAATCTCATTGTTAACTAGGGCCCCTGGTATTCTCTTCAGAATATAAGAAGGCTTTATACTGGAGGACCATTTCAACTTTGTACTTGTCTTGCTGATTCTATGTTTTTACTTGGGAATAAAGAGGTATCTAATTCAGATCCTCAAGACTTTATGAATGTCTACTTGAATTTCCCCAGAAAACAAAATACTAACAAAAATAAGCCCTACCACAACAAATAAAACCTCTTAAGTGAGTCAATAAAATGCTTAAATTAATTTTATCTCACTAGGCCAAGATATCATCCCAGAAACAATACTGTCTCCCATTCCATATCATCAGTCACTGAACTGAGGGGCTGAATCGTCCAATCAAATACTAAATGGAGGTATACAATGTATAATAACAACACAAAGAGATGATAATGAAAATGATCCCAAATCTGAGTCTACTTTTATCATTCTAACAATGTCAACTTCTTTCATTATGAACCAATGTTCATAATGCTTTACACCTTAAGTTGACAAACATAATAACAACAGTTTCTGGTTTTTAAGCTTTAATTCTGAGCCAGGCATTACATTGATTTGTAATATAAATGAAAGAGGGAAAGAGGGAAAAACCCAACAAAATCTTCAGTTTTCCAAACCCACCTTTGTTTATATTCACACTCCTCTACTTCACCTCTTAACAGACTAGATTATATCCTTGTATTTGACCATGTAATTTCTTCTTCTCCTAAAGGAGCAGATGGAATCGAGAATAAGGCAGGGGAGTCTGATGGGCCCGGGGCCAAACCCAGCCTCAGGCTTATTTGGGTCTGGCCCACAGAGCTAAGAAGGCTTTTTACATTTAAAAAATTATAAACAGAAGCAGAAGGAGGAGGAGGAGAAGAAGAAGAAAATGCAACAGTGATCTTATGTGATCCACAAGACCCAGAATATTTATTATGTGGCACTTCCTAGGAAAATCGGTCAACGTCTGGATAACTGACACATTGTATTTGTTTCCTAGTGCTGTTGTAACAAATTACAGCAAACTGGGTAGTTTAAAACAACAGAAATTTATTCTCTTACAGTTCTGGAATTCAGAAGTATGAAATTAAGGTGTCAACAGGATCCATTCCTTTTGGAGGTTCTGGGGGAATCTCCCTTCCATGCACCTCTCCTAGCAGCTGGTGGTTGCCAGCAATCCTTGTTCCCTGTTCCCTGGCTCTTAGATTTTTCACTTCAATCTCATGCAGGGCATTCTTCCTGTTTTGAGTTCTGTTTTCTCTTTTGATAAATGACACCAGTCATTGGATTACCCACCCTAATCCAGTACCACCTCATGCTAACTAATAACTGAAGACTATTTCCATAAAAGGTCACATTCTGAGGTTCCAGGTGGACACGAATTTGAGGAAGACACAATTCAATCAGTATAGTCATTTTTAATTTCTTCTAGGTTTGAGAAGATGAAAAACATTCTTTTTATCTATATAAGAAAATCAAGGTAGTGTTCTTCACCCTGACTTATAATGAACTTACTTTAAATATTCACTTCCACAGACACTGAGTGCTAAGTAGCTACACAGTCACTCTGTTATCACCCCAAATTTTCAGATGTACTAATTGTCATTTTGGTCAACAAGTGAATTAATCATGTTTTTTTTGCATGAAAAACATGTATATAGGATTACTCTCTTCACCATGGAGGGAGCCTCCCCAAACTCTCAGTATTCAAGCTTAAGGCAATTTTATTGTTCTTTATTCATTTAGCTATTGAAAGAAGTCTCATGAAGTCATTAAATTATCTACTTGAAAACAAAACAAAACAAAACAAAACAAATCCTAACTACTAGTTCTCATGGGATTATGGAAGGCATCATGAAAAATCTAAGTGGTGGGAAAAAAAAAAAAGGAATATTGTCCTGTTTTCTATATTAAGCAATAATAATTACTTAATACATCTTAATAAATTTATAATTATAGAGATCTTATAAAAGGAGATTATGAATAACAACATAACTCAAAGGAGAATCATTTTCATAATGACTTATTTATTTATTTATTTATTTTTTTTCATAATGACTTATTTAGATACCAGATAAAATAAATATTACTATCTTGAAAAGTCAGGAGTAAGACAGACTAAAAATGATAAGTATTTTAAAATAATAATACAACATAAATATCTTGATATTTTGCATATCAATTTTAGGCTATTATTTAAATTGGATTTCAAAGATTTTTCTACTTACATCTTTTAAATGTGAAGCTAATAGCATTTTCCCATTATGAAATCTAAAATATCAAATGTGTTCTTCTAAAAATATGGATAGCTTCTAGTATTCCCAATTTTCATAGTATCCTTATGTTGTTTTTGTTTCATAAATTGATTACTGTTTTCAGGACCTAAAAAATTAAAAATAAAAGATTCAATTCTCCCTGATAAAAATAAGAAAAAGGCCTTTTCCCCTTTCCCCTTTTCTCTTAAAGCATTTATTTTAGGAAACTCTTTAAATGTAACTTATTTGTCTCTTTGAAATGTATATAGATATTTTTAAAAGCTAAATAACTCTCTTGCCAACTTTAAGAACCAGGAATGTCTTTCCCCATGAATAAAGAACCAACTCTTTGAAATGCTGTCAACAAGGAAGACTGTGTCCTTTCTCTCCAGGTTTCTGTGGGGAGAGTAGGAACCTACCTGCAGCAGATGCCTTGCTCCAAAGCAACCTCTTGTCAGAAAGATATGAAAAGTTCATTTTCCTTTGGATAAAGTCAATAAACTAACTCTGATGGTCACCTCGATTACCAGGTGAAATTAGGATGGACTATGTGTGACAAAGTCATTTGGCTCTGCCAATCCTCTTACTTAAACACTAGTCATTGTTGGTTTTGGGAATGTGTACGTAACAGGTTGTATCTGTTTGGCTCTACAAAAGGGTGAGATTTTTCTCTCTTTGCAGTCTTTTAGCAGATTGTGATGCACATCACATTGTGGCTTAATGCTTATTTGATAACAAAACGGTTTTCTTTCTCTTCTGCCTCAGTAGAGAGGTTTTTCTGGGTTGGGATGAAATTTTGTTTTTAATTGTATTTCCCCCAAATAGACTATACTAAGGAATCCATGCCTCTCTGAGTTGCCATCCCATGAAAAATGTCTATTTTATGCTTTCAGGTATCACCTATATTAACAGATGGGCTAGAAGGGTTTTCCAAAACTACAAGAATGTAACTAAATATCTCTTCTTCAGAAGTTTGATTCTCTCTTTTTGTAAAAATAAAACTTTAAATTGATAGTATAAACTTAGCCTAGGATTTTGTTTAAAACTTGAGAGAATATATTTTAAATCACATTTAAGTTTCAATTTAAAGTTTAGGCAATTTCTGATATTATTTTCTTCTTCTACTATTAATTTTGGAGTTGCCTGCTACATACGTAATTTGCAAAGTATTACTAGTATTGAGTGGTTTTGCTTGTTAACTCTTCATTTATTACTTTTGCCTGTAATAGTCTTCACCATGATCAGTAAACCCTGCAATTACATGTAAACCTGTGTATTGATCATTAATATCACAACAACTAAATGCTTGTCAAAACACTAATGGCAAGAGACTATGTGATGCTGTGATACCACGAAGACAGTTACAGAAATGTTGCCTTGTCTACTCTTCAAATGATGATAGGCCTCCATTGTCTTATAGAGAAAAAAGAAGGAGCATTTTACTTTGGCTTGCTTCAGAGACTTGCCCCCTCTTACCTCCAAATGTCTGTAAAGTCAGCCTCAATATACAAGGTTCTTATTCTCTTAAACAACGACTGGTAAGGCAGGTGACAATTTCTTGGTACAACTGTCAGTTCCTCTTACCCTCATGGACTTTTTGTTAGACTGGCCATTCAGTTAATTAAAAAAATAGTAGATTGGTTAGAAATCATGTTGTAGATTTACTTTAAAGATTCCTAGAGCCAATACATAGTCAAAAATACAAAGTCGATCAAATATAGATTCAATCCCAGCTATGATGTTGACTAGCTTTGTTAACTAGAAGAGTTACTGAATTTCTCCTCTCATCTGTTTCCTCATCAGCAAAAGGAGAATAATAATAACTCTTTCAAAAAGGCTGCACTGAGGATATGATGAGACAATTCACTTTAAAAAGTCTTGTACAATAACTGGTACATTTAGTTTTTTTGCTAATGGCTATGTATTGTTTATTGTCATTTCCTATTGGGCAGAAAGAGCTTCTGCCCAACTAGGGCAACTCCCTAGTGGCTGTTGATTTTCTCTTATGTTAAATGCCTACAAGGGAGTACTTTAGTTATGCATTCAGAATACAAAGGACTATATAGGATATTGGCATTATCAACAACGAAAATGTAAGAGAATTTTCTACTCAATTTTACTTGAATAACTAGGTAAAATTTATTTATGCCACTGTGAATTCTCTACTTACTGATGCATTTTTAAGAGAATAGTGGAAAATTTCTCCTTATCTCCATCTAATTGCAGTCTTTGTTGTTAACCCCATTATAAAACAATTGTTGTAGTTGGTATTCAATGGCCTCCCAATGAACCATGCTTCTGATATTCACACTCTGGCTTAGTCTGCTCTTGAGTTGAATTTGGGCTGGTCCCATGGAACAAATAGAATGTCACGATAGTGAGTTCTAAGGCAAGGTCAGAAGAAAGCTTGCAGTTTCTACCTGGACATCCTGGGAAGCATACTGGGTGAAGCTGGTGACCGTCTATGAATTTTGACTATCCTGAACTGCTGTGGAAAAGCCACAGCTAGTCATGTGGAGAGGCAATATGGAAAGAAAGAGATGCCAGCCAGTCTCCAGCTGTTATAGCCATTCCTGCTTAGGTGCCAGGCATGTGAGTGCCGAAGCCATCTGGACATCCAGCCCAGTTACACCTTCAGATGACTCCAGTACAAGCCTGTGGTTTCTGACTAAAACCACATTTGAACCCTGAATGAGAACTATTCAAGTGAATCCAATCAACCTACAGAACCATAAAAGGCAGTATTATATTTTTAAGTGTTTTTAAGGTGATCTGTTATATAGCAATACAAACAAGTCATTTTTATACTTAATTTGAAAAAAATGAAAAAATATGCCTTTAATTGGTCACAGTATGTAATTGTAATTTGTAAATACTTTAGACTGATTTCTTGAGAAACATTTAAGAAGATAGCCAAACCAGACACAAGCTAAAACATAGATGGAGAGATAGATAGATACATAGATCAATCAATCAATCCACACATAGGTTTAACATCCTGCCCAGAACTTTGAATCTTAAGACAGTGTTTGCATTGAAATGTATCTCCCCAAATTCATATGTTAAAATCCTAGTCCTCAATACCTCAGAATGTGAGGGTCATTAAAGAGAAGATTAAGTTAAAATGAGGCCCTTAAGATGGGTCCTAATCAAATCTGACTGGTATCTATACCAAGAAAAGATGTGGACAAGCAGAGGCAGTAGAGAGGCCCATGCACAGAGGAGAGACATGTGAGGGCACAGTGAGAAGGTCACCATCTGCAAGCTAAGAAGTAGTCTTAAAAGAAACCTATCCTCCATGACCCCCCCACCCCCCGCCCTGCCTCTCAAATTCCTCATATCAGAGGGATCATATGATAATTGTCTTTCTCTGATTGACTTATTTCGCTTGGATAGGGAGGGAAAAAATGAAACAAGATGGGATCTGGAGGGAGACAAACCTTAAGAGAATCTTAATCTCATGAAACAAACTGAGGGTTGCTGGAGGGGTGGGGGAGAGTTAGGGTGGTTGGGTTATGGACATTGGGGAGGGTATGTGCTATGGTGAGTGCTGTGAAATGTGTAAGCCTGAAGATTCACAGACCTGTACTCCTGGGGCAAATAATACATTACATGTTAATGAGAAAAATAAATAAATAAAATAAACAAAATAAAATAAAACAAAATAAAAAAAACAACCAACCAACTGATGGGGTCCATGATCAAAGGAGCGAGACTGATACAAAACGAAGGTCAAGCAAAGCTTTATTTTGTGCCAGAACCAAGAATCAAACCAACCGGCCGGGGCCATCTTTTACGGAGAGAGCAACGACCCCCAGCCTCACAGACTAGCTTTTATAGAGTAAAGGCCATGTGGTTGAGCCTGGCCAATGAGATTGTAATACAAAAAGAAAGTTGCATAGTCATGCTAGGTCACATGCAGCTGGCCAATTGAATTACAATTTACCCTATAGTAGCTGTTTGAACTAGCCTATCACTCTGGTCAGAATTGGCACCCTAGTTTGGTGCCCAGAAGGCGGGGTTTATATTCTTTGGTGGTTAGGGAGATAGTATGTGTGCTTTACTGATTGGATGTCTCTCTACCTGACCTGACTCGTCCTTGCATTCTGGGCTCTGTTATCTCCACCTGACCTGACCGGTCCTTGTATTTGGGCTCTGTTATCAGGGACTGGTCAACCATATTTTACTGGTTTCCCAGACTTGCTTTTAAAGTAAGTTCCCCTGGGGTTGGGGGTGGGGGGTGGCAGGGTCAATTTAAGTTTTACTGCACAAACAACAAAATGGCTGTTTAACCAAGATGGAGTCACTCTGGCTAAGTAGGCCCCTACACCAACCAACCAACAAACAAAAGAAACCTACCCTGCCAATGCCCAATTCCAGCCTCTGGAACTGTGAAAAAATAAATTGCTGTTTTTGCAGAGACCAAATCTAATATACTGTGTTATAGCAGCCCTAGCTGACTAATACGAATGTAAAATAATGTTTGAGAGTCAGAGTATGCCACAGTTAATTAGAGGGGTGCCCTTAGCAGAAGTATCCAATATTAGCTGGTGTCCAAAGCCTGATCTGTATCAGCCTCTACAGTGGTTCTGCTTTGCTTGTGAAGGTTCTGGTTTGACACTCTCTGTCAGTTCTACAAACCTCTGAACATACTTTGAATAAATCCCCTTTTCAATTCGAGTTTATATGATTTCATTTCTGTAGGGTTTTTTTTGTTTGTTTGTTTTGTTTTTTAAGATTTTATTTATTTATTTGAAAGATCATCAGTAGGCAGAGAGACAGAGAAGCAGGCAGAGAGAGAGAGGGAGGCAGGCTCCCTGCTGAGCAGAGTGCCCCATGCAGAGCTTGATCCCAGGACCCTGAGATCATGACCTGAGCCGAAGGCAGAGGCTTAACCCACTGAGCCACCCAGGTGCACCGGTTTCTGTAGTTTTTAACCAAGAAAACTAACCATGAATGATCCCTGTTTGAATGTTTAGGTGAGTCTCAGTAAACCACATAAGGTAAGGGGGTTCTCCACATAATGCTTGTGGGTGTTCTTAGAGCAGGAAGTTCACAGGGTTACAAAAATTCACTGGTAGAAAAAGAAAAGCATCACATTTTGTAATAATATGAAGATGCAAATTTTACTTAGTGAGATATTTAGATAGTGCTACAAAATAACAATAATCATAGCAATAATCACAATTATTTTTATGTTAAGCAGGAAGGGGGCTGCCAAATGCTTGTGAATGGCTCTTTGAATAATAAACTACATGAGATCTTGACAAGTTTATTGCTTTGGGAGTAAACTTGTAGGTCATGAAATTTACAAAGGCTGCTTTTAAAAAAAAGCAAAACTGTGTTTGAAATCTGATTATGTTGTCTAATAGATTTGACCTTTACTATGTCATTTGTCTCATCTATAAAATGGGAATAATGTCTTTTATATACAGTTATTGTAAAGATTTAAAGAGGAAATTTATGTCAAACATTGGTCATGGGATACAACAGGGTTCATCTGTTTTCTTATTTTCAAGTCCATGTCCCTTTTAGAGGTGGGAGGAGGATGTGGTTAACTTGCCAAAAAAACTAAATTTAGTCCCTTCTGAATGTAAACAGTTTCTTTCAATGTAAAATGATCCCTTACAGCAAAATCCCTTACAGTCAATTTAAACTTAACAACCTAGCAGGGATAATTCTCCCCACTCAACTGGTAACTTTTTTTCTATCCATTTCCCTAGAAAGACTCCTGGATATCTGCAAGCACATAGGCGATCCCGTGGCAACAAGGATGGGGGAGCTTGTTCTTGGGCTGGTTCTTCAGTTCCCTGACCTGCTGTCCTCAAATCCGGATTCCCCAAGAAATAGATCTTCTCCTATGCTGTTGCTGAGCCAGTTCACTTCTGCTGATCTTTCTAGAGAGTTTCCGTTTGACGAAACTTCAAACAACAGTTCTCTATGTATTACCAGGGCTTGTCATCTGCTCCCACATCACTGATGGTAGCTCCAAGACAGCACTTACGGGCACTCTACTGTGTGCTCATACCATTGCTGTCTGGGCTGTCATCTTTGTGATGCCCCTTTCCCTTCATCACAACCCTTCCGGCCTATTTTTTTGGTTCCTCTGCAAAGAGAAAGGAAGAAAACTGTATACCTTGCTTTCCACAAGGAACCAAGAGGAAGCAGTGAGCCAAGCCATGGTGGAGTACTAATGTGGACCCTCTTTGCAACTGGAGCGTGCTTTCCTTCCTCCTTCACAATAGCTGTGACGGACCACTTTAGAAGTGGTCTACACATCTTGAGTTCAAAGAAGGTGAACTCAAGTAGGCTAAAAAAAATTTCTTCTTTTGAGTCTCTCACCTCCATCTTGCCTATGTTCTTTCTATTATTCTGCATGCAATTCTTTTCTGTCTTTTCTTCTTTCTTTCAATGTCTTAGAAGTGCTCATTCTTTTTGTTCAGTGGGTGAAAATCCCCCTCTGTCTCATTTTGAGACCTGTATTCAATGAGACTTATACAATCTTTAGGGGGTTGACATTTTTGATGTAAAAATGAAATCTGGTAGGCTCGGGTGGCTCAGTCAGGTAAGCAGCTGCCTTGATTTCAGCTCAGGTCATGATCTCAGGGTCCAGAGATGGAGCCCCAGGTGGGCTCCACACTCCACACTCAGAGCAATCTACTTGAGATCCTCTCCTTTGCCCCCCCTCACTCTCTCCTAGGTGCACATTCATGTTCTTTCTCTCTAAAATAAATAAATTAAAAAAAATCTTAAAAAAAACAAAATTTGAAAAACCCTTTGTCTCTCTACATAAAGTCTGTCATTTGAGGTTATTATCTTGCTTCACACACACATACACACACACACACACACACCATATTTCTTTTAAGTTAACAGCTGATTACTGTACCACCCCCCCGCCCTGTGCTTTCTGACTATGACAATTCTAGTTCTCCCTTAGGCATTGGATGATTGGATGACTTGGGTAAAATATAAGTTAGATCCTTACATGGAAAAATATTGGTGAAAAAGGATATTAATTTTTTTTTAAAGATTTTATTTATTTATTTGTCAGAGACAGAGGGAGAGAGAGTAAGCGAGCACAGGCAGACAGAGTGGCAGGCAGAGGGAGAGGGAGAAGCAGGCTCCCCGCCGAGCAAGGAGCCCGATGTGGGACTCGATCCCAGGATGCTTGGATCATGACCTGAGCCGAAGGCAGCCGCTTAACCAACTGAGCCACCCAGGCGTCCTGGATATTAATTTTTTAAAGATACTATTTAATGAATAGGAGAAATATTTATAGTTGAAACTGTATCTCCCATTTATTCTCCCATTCAATCTGGAAAATTTGTATTGAACTCCTACTATATGCAGTCACTGTGTTAGAAAGTTGGAGAATAAAACAGGAACAAAATGGAAATAGTCTCTGGCCTGATGAATAAGGCAATCATAGAACAAGTAATTAAAATTGTGATAAGGATCACATAAGGAGAAATATAGAATAGCTTTGAAATAATTGAACATTTCTTTTAGGATTCTTTTGAAATGTGGAAATTTTAATTTACTTATATTATTAGCAGAGTCAATTATAAAAATGATAACAAGTACACATTTTCCCCCCAGACTAGTCAATCTTTCTATTAATGAAGAATATTTTATTACCTGAAGAAAACTTTTAAATGAAATATAATTTTTTAATTTAGCTGAATATAAATAAAGGACATGAACATATTTAAGGAATGAATCCTGTGAATTGAACAAGAAACACATTAAAATAGATTGAATAAGTTTGTTGTGGTCAATGTCTATATTTGCATTTTTATTAACATTATCACTTAGAGTGGTGATAATTAGACTATGCCCCTTAATGCAAATCTGATTTATAGATTTATAGCCCATAAACTGTATAATTTTTGATGTTTAGACCAAAAAATTTTGGTTGCATGGCAAAAGTGTTCTCTAAAGACAAAAAGAAGCTGAGAAATGAGAGTGCCAACTAATCTATCACCATCCAGAACACGCACTTGTGTTCCAACCTGTTCTTTGTCTAACACTACGCAAATGGAACAAACATGCAATGATGAGACAGGTTATAAGACCATAGTATGCCATGTTTCATCACCTCTACTTGACTCAGAATGCAGCAGAATGATACATAATATCAAAGGATAGAAATAATTTTATTCACCATTGCTTTGATTTAGGATTCTGAGTCCCAAAGATGCTGTACCTCTCCAACATACAGAAAGCTTTCTGGTTTAACTTTGACATGATATTTCAAATATATGGGGCTTTAGTGGTATCAAAAATCATTTCTATCAAAGTGAAATATATACACCTTTCTCTAGAAGAAGAAAAAATGCTAACTGTCATTTACTAAGTGCTTATACTATGTTGGGCCTTAATATAAAGAATATTATATACATTATGTCATGGAAGCATCAACAAGCCCTATGAGGAATAATTATTCTCATTTTTCTAATGAGAAAGTGAGTTTTGAAAGGTTAAAAAATTGCTGAATAGTATAGACGAGTTAGTAGCAGAATCTGTCTGATTTCCAAGTGCATGCATTTAACTGCTAATTTTCCTGCACATACTTTGTTAAGGCCATACTTCATTGGAATTGCAATTTGTTTTTTCAAATACCTATAATGTTCACAATCTTATTAAAATGCCCTGAAAAGTAGGTAAGTTTAGAAGGGCAGGTATTTTACTCCCATTTTATATAGATGAGAAACTTCAGGATAAAAAAATCATACGTATTTTGTATCATTTAGTAAATTGTACCACTTAGTAAATTGTATATATGTGTGTGTATATATATATATATAGGGTAGCAGCTAGACAAACCATGACTTTTGGGCTCAAACTCACTTTTTAATTTATTTGTTCATTGGTTTGAATTTGCTTCACACATGTTTGCTTTGTTTAGAGGAGAGAAGCCAGGAAGCTTGGGCTTTCATGCTCTTTGAACAAATTCAAAGGAAGGTAATAAGCACAACTACATGGAAATGAGAGGGGGAAAAAATAACTTTTAACATTCATGCTCCCTCTCTAAACATCTTCTACTCTGCTTTTCCCCATATTGTAACCCAACTCCTTGATGCATGATCTAAATTTTCTCCAACACCTGAAATTTAAATATTACCCAAAACCTAAATCATTGTCTTTTTTTTTAGGTAAGAATGCCATAGATTTCTCTCTTTTCTTCCTTTTGGTAGGATAGCCCCTTTATTCCAAACTTATGTTAAGCTCTTGAGATACACTAAAAATGGGGGGAGGCATTTAAAAGGAGTTATAAAAGGTAAAACCATATCTTAGAGATGTCTCTAAAGAGCAGCTTTCTCATTGGCCTGCAAGAGCTTCTAGTGGGACTCTGTCACCTTGTAGAATACAGGCACAGCAGTGAGAGGGGGGACCTAATTGCCTCCATCTAAACAAAAAGGGTCTTTGAGTACACGAGGACCCTGACTGCAGCATTCAAAAGTATCTAAGATTTTCTGATCACCAGGACACACCTAACTCCTCACAGTTCCTGACACAGAGTAGGAACTTGACTGGAATATAGCAAAACTGGTAACAGGAGTAGCCAACTTGCGAGTTCAGTCCATTGTAAAAAGGCTAGGCACAGAAGCTTCATACTCGTGGTCATCACCAAAAGGCGTTCTTTATTCAGCAGGGTTTACTGAGTGTGTAACACCCACCCCATCACCACAGCCCATGATTTTCCTTTGGTTCAAGTCCCTGGGCGGAATTTTCCAGAACCCTAACCCTGGAATAAGAAGAGAAATTGTAAGGGAAGATGTTCCTGACTTGGGGAACACACTCTCACTTTTTACCTAGAGGTGTTTATTGGAATAAGAATATTTGGTTGTGTGGAAGAAAACAGTTTGAGGCCTTTCACCACTTAATACTGGCTGAACAAAGTCTTAGCTTCCCTCTTCCAGGAAGGAGCAATGAGAGGGAGAAACCTCTACAAAGGTTGCATGGGTGGGGAGCCTATCCTGGATGGATATGAAGATAAGCAAATGAGCAAGTTATACAAGTTAATGAAGTACTGAAGAGGTCTTCAGTAGGGCTGGTAAATCACTGATTTTGAAAAGAGGTTTCTTGGGGTGCCTGGGTGACTCAGTCGTTAGGTTTCTGCCATCAGCTTAGATCATGATCCCAGGATTCCGGGATTCCTGGGATAGAGCCCCCCATTAGGCTCCCTGCTCATCAGGAAGCCTGCTTCTCCCTCTCCTCTCCCCCTGCTTGTGTTCCATGTCTCCCTGTGGCTCTCTGTGTCAAATAAATAAAATTAAAAAAAAAAAAAAAGAGGTTTCTTTTACACAAGAAATATCTACTACTTTTACTCCAAATGGAATAAGCTAGCCATTTTCCTTAGCAAATGGATGATAATGATAACAGAAAAAAATATTAAAATCCCCCTACTGTTAAACTTTTCTATTAATATTTTGTTCCTTCATTTCTAGATGTGAATATGAGAATTGCAACTGCCTATGAATAACTATCATATCAATACTGTAAGCTGTCACAGTGCAATATTGTGATTTTGCCCCAATTACACACACAATTTTATTTCAATGGCTGAATATAAAATGTGTCAATTTATTGAATTTCCCTTCTGAATTTAGAGTTGTTTACATTTACAATAAAAGCAAGTTAATAAAATACTAAAATTTAGTAAGTTGGCTTTCAACCTTGTTTATGAAATATTAGCAGCAGTCACTTTTGGTGAATTTTTAAACTATAAATATATTTTTCTATTTAAAAGTCTGAAACAAAAAGTAAAATTTGACATTTCTTGTTCAAGAGAGTCTTCATTCATGTTGGAGTGATTCTGTATATGAGGCACCCTAAAAGAAATCAAACTGAAACTTAGCAGTTATCAATTGGCTCAAAATTTTTTTACTAAAATACTTTATTTGATTTTGAACAAATATAACTCTATCAATCTATATTAGTTACAAAAACAAAAACTGATTCAATTAAACCCAAACCTAACATTCACATCGTATGTTAAAAAATGAATTAATCTTAAATTCTGTGGTAAACCTATTGATTCCATTCATATTACTCAAATCAGCAAGGTACCATAGGCTTTAATGTAGTTAGTGAAATCTGTTTTTGTTTTTATTTTATAAATGATTTATAAGTGATTTTATAAATGAACTTGTCTGCTTACTATAAGCAGGCTTATATAATGTTTTAAAAATTCTTGTTAGTGTTCTGGTTATGATTATAGCCACACACACACACAATATTTAACTTGGCACTTAAATACACTTTTACATCTTTAAAACAGATATATTTAATTGGGGGGGGGAACACAGGAGGTACAAATTTCCAGCTCATAAAATAAATGAGCCCTGGGTTTATAGCGTACAGTATGGTGACTGTGATTGGTTTTACTGTATTGTATATTTGAGGGATGTGGAAGAGTAGATTTTGCATTTTCATCACAGTAAAAAACATTTGTAATTATGCGTTGTGATGAATGTTAACATGACTTACTGTGGTGATCATTTCTTAGTGTATGCGTATATGGAATTATAATGTACACAGTTGAAACTAATACAATGTTGATGTCAATTATCTCAACTTAAATTGTTTTAAAACTATTAAAGAATTTAATAAATTTTTGCTTTATAGCTTAGAAGTTTTAATGTCTTAATAATGTCACTTTGCCAATGTTATAATCCAAAGGACATCAAGAGGTAGACACTTATTTGTGAATAGACATTTTAAATAAGTGTTCCCCTTTTCTATTATTTAGATGGGTTCTAGGCTAGGATGAATGCTGGAAATTTATAAGAGTTAGATGTGGATGTGTGTAAACAAAATCATCCACCCTCAAAGAGGAAAGGAACATCCCTTACTGTTTAGCTGCAAATCAGTGTTATTAAGAAAATGCCCTCCAGAGCGAAAAAGGAATGGATTTGAATTCTGACTTTTCTTTTAATAGTATTTTTTTATATTAAAGAATATAGTTAACCTTTCTATGCCCATTTCCTTATATAACAATAATGCTTACTTTCTATGATTGTTCTGAGAACTAAACAAATGAATAATTACTGAACCTTAGGTCGGTGAAAAGCACATGTTAGGTTAGGTTGAAGCATGTGAAATTGTCATTTGTATAACTAAAAAAATGATTACATATCAGTAATTCCATATATCCCAACTGAACGTCATTATTATTATCTGCCTAGCTAACTACCACTCATTATTTAAGATTCAGAGCAATGACCGCTTCCTGCTTCCTCCCAGAGCCTCCCTAACCCCATGCCCTCTTCTTTCTGTGTCTAAATTCAGGTCCACATCTCTTTTTTGCTATCATAGTGCAGAGTATATATCTCTATTAAATCTTAATCATGTGTATTCTCCTGTTTATTTCTCAGTCTTGAAATAAGTTTTTCAAGATTACGCTTTTTATTTCTGTAGTCCTAGCACTTGCCATATATTTCATATGTTAACATATAAAAATTATATTAAAAGTGACAGTAGCAATATTTTTTCTTCTCACATTGCCATATGTTTCACACCCACCCTGAGAGCCTATCCCGAAACAAGCCCCTGGCCTATTTTGCAGACCGCTTCCTCTACACCAAGGGACTGCCTGTCCAGCCACTTGGGATGCAGGGACACGGCAGAAAGCAGCACAGGCACCTTTGCTAAAAGCAGAGAAAGGGACAATAAAAGGAGATTGATCCCACCCTTAGAACTGTTGGCAAGACAATCCTCCAGAATGAATTCACTCTTTTCAAAAAGTAATTTCCTGGATATAAAATTATGGCTACAGGAGTCATGGGAGATTTCATGCAAGCAGAGGGAGCTCATGATTTCTCCTATAGGTTTATTGTCATACAGTGAAAGACAAACACAGCAATAATACAGATTTCTAATCTTGAATACAGGGTGCATTCCATTTGGGGCTCAGTGGGTTAAAGCCTCTGCCTTTGGCTCCTGGGATGGAGCCCTGCATCCAGCTCTCTGCTTGGCAGGGAGCCTACTTCCTCCTCTCTCTCTGCCTGCTTCTCTGCCTACTTGTGATCTCTGTCTGTCAAATAAATAAATAAAATCTAAAAAAAAAAAAAGAAGGAAGAAGAAAGAAGAGAGAAAAAATAAATATAAAATTAACAACAGAGAAAAGGATTTTTCTTTTTGCCATGTGTGCATGTATCTCACTGTGAACATGATGATTATAGTATCATGAACAGAACAGGAATATAGATTGGGTTCTAGAATCTTCATGAACTTGGTTTGAATCATGTCCTGGCCAGTTATCATCTATGTAATTTTCTGCAAGTTACTTTCCTCTCTATACCTCAGATATACATACATGTATCATGCAGTAGCATAGCATCACCAGAGGGTTCTACTTAACATATGTATATATATGTGGGTATATATGTATATGTTTGTGGATAAATATATAGTATATATACATTAAATATATAAATGGGGATTATAATTATAGTATCTACCTTATAATATCATAAAGAGTAAACAAAGTCACATGCACAAATTACTTAACACAATTCCTAGAATGTAGTCATGCTTCAGTTAAAGTTTATCACTGTGTGTAAGAGGCAACACACGTTCAAAGTTATGTATATTTTAAGATAAAACAATCTTGGATGGGAATATTTTCAGAAACTATCAGAGACTATTATTCAAAGGAGATTTCAAAATGGTGGTTTTAAAAAGTCCTAACAATTATTATTTTATTTTGTATGATTATAACTCTTATTTTAGAAAATGTGAACATGAAAGAATTTAAATTCACATTTGGTGAATGACCCTTGAGGTAATGTAGAACTTCACATATAAGCCCATAAGCGGGAACTTAAACAAGAAAGATGTTAATTTCTCTCTTACCTAACTATATAAAAGAACCAAAACTGATTTAGAAGCTCTGCCCTGCTGGAGATCCAGGTTCCCTCCACTTTCTTCTGTCTTTCACAGGAAGTTGCTGCTATGCATTTGTTAGTCGGGATTAGCTATCTTAAATTAACAAATTAACCCTGAAGTCCCAGAGGTTTAATGTAAATAGGGTTATTGTCTACTCAAGCAGCAGCATACCCTCAGCAAAAGGTTCTGCTCAAAAAAGTGACTCAGGGACATGGGCTGATGGTGATCCTACCACCTTATAGCACCATCAAATGGAATATAAGTCTTCCCTGGTCACCCTGGCAGAGGAAGAGAATGCAGATTGTTGCCAGGGTTTTTCTCTGCCTAAGCAGGTTAGTGGTCTAGGTCACTTCCCTCAGAAGTAGGGGGGTAGGGAGAGGGTGGTGGGGTTATAGACATTGGGGAGGGTATGTGCTGTGCTGAGTACTGTGAAGTGTATAAACCTGGCGATTCACAGACCTGTACCCCTGGGGCTAATAATACATTATATGTTTATAAAAAAATAAAAAAAAATTATTAAAAAAAAAAAGAAGTAGTCATTTGGTCTTACCTGATGACAAGAGCTTGAGATATGTTGGGGACGTACAGAATGTTTTGTGAACATTTACTACGTCTGCGGTAGATTTCATTTTCTAAAAGAGCTTGCCTCCATAGCTTCTTTCAGCCATCGGCAAGAGATCAAAAGGAAAGTGGAAGGTATTCTCCTTTTATTCAAGAACAAGATCTGAGGGGCACCTGGGTGGCTCAGTGGGTTAAAGCCTCTGCTTTCAGCTCAGGTCATGATCCCAGAGTCCTGGGATCGAGCCCCACATCAGGCTCTCTGCTCTGCGGAGAGCCTGCTTCCTCCTCTCTCTCCCTGCCTGCCTCTCTGCCTCCTTGTGGTCTCTGTCTGTCAAATAAATAAATAAAATCTTAAAAAAAAAAAAAAAAAGAACAAGATCTGAGAAGATGAGCACATACCTATATTCACAAGTCATGAACCACGCTTAGTGAGGTGGCCATACCTACCTGCGAGGAGGACCATGGGATATGGTCTTTATTCTGATACCCATGTATCTTGCTAATGTTTAAGGGTTCCCTTACTTGGGCACCTAGATGGCTGAATTGGTTAAGTGTCTGTCTTGTGCTAGGGTTGTGATCCTAGAATCCTGGGATTGAGCCCCACCTCCAGGGCAGGGGGAGAAGGCGTTCCCTCCTCAGCAGGGAGTCTACTTCTCCCTCTACCTCTTCCCCTCTCCTCTGCTCATACTCTCTCTCGTTCTCTCTCTCAAATAAATAAATAAAATCTTTTTTAAAAAGGGGGTGCTCTTACTTAAAAAATAAAAAGGAGGGAATGTATACTGAAATAAGATTTGCAGTCCCAGGGGTGCCTGGGTGACTCAGTTTGTTAAGCAACTGCCTTAGACTCAGGTCATGATCCTGGAGTCCCAGGTTCGAGTCCTGAATGTGGTTCCTTGCTCCACAGGGAGTCTGCTTCTCCCTCTGATCTCTCCCCTCTCATTCTCTCTCTCAAATAAATAAATAAAATCTTAAAAAAAAAAAAAAAAAAAAAGAATTGCAGTCCCAGCCACAAAATTAGTGGGCAAAATTATATAATAAGTTCAGTTCATTTTTAGGAAACATTTGAATATCTGGATTCTGTTATAAATAAAAATTTACAATTCAAAGCAATCTTAAAGTACTTCCCATGTGCCACCAAAATAATGTTTTAAAATCAATAAGCAGTCCATTGATCTATTGAAATATCCTCCTTTATTTTTTTTTTCCTCTTCATAAGGAATTTCTTCTGAATTTACTAGGTAATGTGCAGGCTTTTAATGACGAAATCTTTTGGATGTCAGTGAACTAAAGTTGAATACAGATTAAAGAAAAATGAAACACATATTTATGGTTCACGGTTTATCTTTCTTTGCAGTTACACAAGGAAAAAACCAGTCATCCATTAACACAGCTCAGCAGAGTTTTGATGGCTTCTTTTCTCTCTCAAGTAAGGCTCAATTCTTTAAAAGACACACGTTTGACAGTTCCAAGAACTAATGTTCCAGTCCTGTAATTATATCAAAATCAATTTAAGAGAGACAGTTGCTGGTTGTTTTCTTTTTTGACTTTTTTTTTTTTTTTAAAGACAAGACAACCATTGCCAAAGCCCTTTGTCTGGTTGAAATTCACCTTTAGATATCGTTTTTTAAAAATATCTTTATCATGGGTCCATTTGGGATTGCATCAAAGCTAACTAGTGGAAATTTTATTATTATGCTTACCCTTACAACCTGTAAGAATATTTCAGGCAGTGAATATTTCCTATAGGAAATCCACCTGGCTATCAAGGAGACCTATTCCTTCCTGTTACAGATAACTTCCTTGCAGACTGATTTGCAGTGGACTGGCTTCCTTCAGAATGCCACCTGTCTTTAGTGAACGCATTGATTAGAAATGTGTTCTAGTTAGCACAAAAAGTTATAATTCTAAGGCAAAGTATTATTACCTTAAGTGTGCAACTCAGTTTATGTAACTCTCCAGGTTTGCTCAGCCATCACTTTGGGCTCTATGTTTGTGATGAACCTCACACACTTTCTGCTCTATGTTTGTGATGAAGATTGTTTGGAATTCTCTTCATCTGATAGGTTTAATATTGGTGAAAGGAAGTCCCTCTGGGCTTTAATGCCACCTTGTGGTGAGACCCACATACGGGTAGCTAGACTCTCAAGCCATGGCTCTTGGATCACCATGTTATTTACAAACATGAATGGACAGCATTTCACCACACATCTTTAGCTACACCATTTGCTTTCTACCATGTGTTCTCCTATGAATACCACAGAGACTGGCTTTGAGATGGTCTTCTCCAAAAGTTGCCCAGTAACGCTAGATGACAAAACCTAGAGCTCTGAGTATCAAGAACTTTATGGAGTGAACCTGGCCAGTGGAAGGTAGGAAACAGGAACTCAGCACACAGTGGTTGTCTCAAATGTCCCTCACGCTGAGGTACTGGCTGTGCTTGTTTCTGGCTATATAGCCAGCTCAAAAATACATCCTCTCATGTGAGGTCTTCCTCCGTCCTCACCTCATTTAACCTCACTCCAGTTTTCATGGGATTCCACTCACCCATAAAATGTCAGCATTTAAGTTTTCACTTCAGGTTTTGTTGCTTTAAGAGAACCTAAAGTGAGACATTCATAACTTAAATATTCCTAATGGGAATTAAGGATACCTATATTTCTTTTTCTTCCATTTTCATACATCTCTTCTTTTCTCCTATATTCCTTCCTTCTTTCATCTCCAATTTTTAATCTCTTATTTAAATTTTGTAACTCATATTTAGGCTATTCTACAAAGTTAGAAAGAGCCAAAACAAGTTTATAAATACTTGAAGTAAATGTAAGTTATGCTGTTTTTTCCTTTAAATGGAGCTGATATCTTAAACAACCTCCAGATAAATATAAATTATTGTTCTCAATAGAGAGAGCAGCAGAAGATCACTTGGGAAAATTATTGTGAAGCTATGGGGTATTGCTCATAAGAAAACGTTGTTTATGTGCTCTTGGCAGACATGAAAGTTAACACATTAATCTATACTGATTATTTTTTGTATTTTTGTATTTCTACTTTTTTGTAGTTTTATGGTTTTATTAACAAAATATGACGTGCACATAAGCTGTCTGTCACATATTCATTTTCTTCACTGCACAGCCTGGCTTTGGGAGTGGTGACTCTGATAGCCGGCTGCTCTTTCCACAATGGCTTTGCAGTTCTTGGAGGAGACATTGTGAGCAATCTCTGCACAGGGAGATTTGTTGCACATCAGAAGCACTTCAAGCTCCTTAACGTAATGGATTACGAACTATGGAAAGCCACTGGGCAGCATGTGCTTTGTTTTCTTGTTGTTCCTGTAACCAGTGTTGAGCATCGAGATATGGCCCTTGAGTTTTTACAACCCTATGGTTAATGCCTCTCAATTTCCTCCAGTTGAGGTTAATTTTTACATATTCATCTCACTGGTGCTGGATATTTATTTTTAACCATTGGCATTTAGCTATAAATGTATAAAATGTAATTTTAGGGACTGAAGAGACCTTGGCATTCACTTAATCCTAAAGTCAATTATTATATAAGGTAATTAAGTCTCAGAGAGACTTAAGTGTCTTTTGAAGACATAATAGCTTCCCAAGTTCAGGTTCAACTAGACCCAGGTGTTTTGTTTTGTTTTTTTAAGATTTTATTTATATATTTGATAGAAATCACACGTAGACAGAGAGGCAGGCGGGGCGGGGGTAGGGGGGAGAAGCAGCATCCCCTGTGAGCAGAGAGCCCCATGTGGGCCTCAATCCCAGGACCCTGAGACCATGACCCGAGCCAAAGGCAGAGGCTTAACCCTCTGAGCCACCCCGGCATCCCTAGACTCCCGTCTTCTGTATCAAAGACTAAAGCTTTTAAGTCACTTGTAGTCATTTTGCCATATGCCTCACATTTAACGTTCTCTCTACTCTGAATTTTTAGAACTAGAACTAGAAGAGGTAAATTAAACAAATAAAACAACAAAGAAATCTAAGGAACTGAACAGAAGATTTTGATACTCTTGTTAAAGAGAGAGATTTTATTTATTTCTCCCTTTAGAGAAATGGCCCATATACTCTTTCTAAACTATGTACTGAAAAAGAGAGAGTTGTGGATTCTAAATTATTTAAACTCATGTCTTTCTGGAGGCTTGGCTTTAAACCATGGTTTCTGACGTAGGCTGCTCTGGAATGTTTGGAAAAGTGTTCTTTTTAACCCATACTTACACTCTGAGAGATAGATGGTTTTCAGAAAATCTTCCATATACAGATAGTGACTGACAGCAATTAGGGAAATATAACAAATTTCTGCTTGCTTATACATGTTTTCTAGCTAGGATGAGCATGTGCAACACTAGGCATGTTTGTTTGTTTAATTTTGCTTTTTTTCTTTATAAAACAAAATTTTGTTTTTTATTTGAAATGTAAAACATAGTAATGGTATGAAAAACAGACAATATTATGTTTTCTAAGATTTATTTATTTATTTTGAGAGAGACAGAGAGCATGAGTGGGAGCGACAGTAAAAGAGGGAGCAGGAGGAGAGAGAATTCCAAGCAGACTCTGCAGAGCCTGACACAGGGGTCGATCTCACAACCCTGAGATCAGGACCTGAGCTGAAACCAAGAGTTGGAGGCTTAACTGACTGCAACCAAGGTGCCCAACAATATGATTAAGATAAAATTAGTTGAAATAATACTAGTATCTTGCAACCCAGAATTGGCCAATTTTAAAATTTTGGAGTTTCCCTTTCCAGATATTTTTCTATTCATATATATTATTCATTTTTACAAACATGAGACCTTACTATAAATACAATTTTAAGTTGATTCTTTGATTTAAAATATATAAAGTACATATTGATAAGTCTGAATATTCTTCCATACATTCATGATAAATGCTTCAAAAATATTCCGTTGTAGGGGCACCTGGGTGGCTCAGTGGGTTAAGCCTCTGCCTTCGGCTCAGGTCATGATCTCAGGGTCCTGGAATCGAGTCCCGCATCGGGCTCTCTGCTCGACGGGCAGCCTGCTTCCTCCTCTCTCTCTCTCTCTCTCTCTCTCTCTCTGCCTGCCTCTCTGCCTACTGGTGATCTCTGTCTGTCAAAGAAATAAATTCTTAAAAGAAAAAAAAATTCCGTTGTATAGACTACATCAAAACAGAAAGGAAAAAAATATATAGATAGATAATTTTTTTAAACAAAAGAAGTAAACACTAGACTTTGAAAATTCTTGTTAAACCAGTAGATTTTATTTATTTCCATTATGTAGAGGAAAAAAAAACAAATTAACCAATTTTCTTTCTTTTTTGATGTGTCAGTCAAAAGATGTATACATTTATAAGACTTGTAACATATCTATCTTTTATGAAAATAATAAGAAAAGTAGCTAATATTGATTTCATGCTTATTGAGGGCCAGAGCCATCACACTTATCAAAGTTACATATTTTTATTATCTTTATTTTACAAAAGAGCAGAGACTCTTGAATAGAAGTAACTTGCTACTTAGTTCAGATGATTTTTCTTTTATCTTAAAAATTTTGTTTAAAGTCAGGTTTAGTTATATGTGTCTGTGTATGTATCACAACAGTCCACTTCTTTTAAATAAATAGTTTGAGAGGTTTTTACGAATGTACATGTCATGTAAATACTACCACATTAATGTATAGAGCATTTCTGTCACCCCAGTATGTTCCTTTGTCCCATTTTAAGGTGAATCCCAGGTCTAGGCTACAACTGATAGGCTGTCTCCATTTGCGTTTTCAGATGCCATATAAATAGAATTATACAGGATGCAGTTTTTGTGTTTGGCTTTCTTACTTAGCAGAATGCAACCAACATCAACCACGTTGTTGCATATATCAGTACCTCATTCCTTTGCATTACACAGCCATTCCTCTGTATGGACGTCCTATGCCTTACGTATCTACTTAACATTTGATCAAGAGTTTCTTTACAATTTTTTTGTGATTATTAATAAAGAAAGGGGTTTTTTTGGTACCTTAAAAAATTAATTACAAAAAGAGATATGTTGAAATCTCCAACTATAGGAGTGCCTGGATGGCTCAGTGGGTTAAGCCTCTGCCTTTAGCTCAGGTCATGATCTCAGGGTCCTGGAATGCAGCCTCACATTAGGCTCTCTTGCTCAACAGGGAGCCTACTTCCCCCTCTCTCTCTGCCTGCCTCTCTGCCTCCTTGTGATCTCTCTCTCTGTCAAATAAATAAAATCTTAAAAGACAAATCTCCAACTATAATTGTGAAATTATTTGTCTTTCAATTTTCGCCTTGTATACTTCAAACTCTGTTATTTGATGCATTTATATTATAATTCTTTTGTCTTCTTGATGAATTGACTCTTTTATTACTATGTGCTATCTTTATCATTGGAGTATATTTTGTTCTAAAGTCAACTTTCCTGGTATAAACTTTCTTTTAAGTTTTTATTTAAATTCCAGTTAGTTAACAGTGTAATATTAAATTTCAGGTAATATTGGTGTAATATCAGTAAAATACCAGTGATTCAACACTTCCATAAACACCCTGTGCTCATCACAAGTGTTCTCCTTAATCCCCACCACCTATTTAACCCACCCCCCACCCACCTCCCCTCTGTACCAACAGTTTGTTTGCTATAGTTAAGACTAAGGTACACTGTGTGTTGAGAGAGCAAGTCTTCTAAGCTCCTTTTTTAAATCAATGATTCATTCTTAATTATAACAAAAAAACTTTAAAAATTTAATTATGTAAAATATTATAAAATCTAAAATGGTAACAGATACATATGAAAATTCGTGGAAGTATTTTGGAAAAAATAAAAAAAAATATTGCAAAACAAAGTAAGAAAGTGTACTTCATTGTTACTTACATATATGCATGGGGAATATTTTTGGATTTCAAAATAATTTATTGGATGATAAGGATGTTACAGAGCTTGTAGCAGGTATGGTCATAGGTATCCTAGACAGAATACAATAAAGAACAAACTGAGATAATATTAAATATGTACATATTTAATTATTTCCAAACTTATGAACTAGCAATTCTGCAAAACAACACCCAGCACATATTTTGTTGATCATCAGTGATGATGTCATTACATTACATAATCTTGAGAAAGACTTCACTCCTGGGGACAAGAGTGAGAGTGGAAAAAAGCAAATCATGCCTTAGTATTGTATATATATATTTATATCTCACAGACCTGCTTAAATGGTCTTAGTGATCCCTAGGACCATAATTTGATAACCACTGCCATAGTGTTCCATTTCCACTTTTAACAATTTTATAATTTTTTTTTAATTTTTTTAAAGATTTTCTTTTTTTTTTCTTTTTTTTTTTTAATTTCTTTTCAGCGTAACAGAGTTCATAGTTTTACACCACACCCAGTGCGATTTTCTAAAATTTATTTTTGCAAGAAAGAGAGAGAGAGAGCACACAATTTGGGGGTGCCAGGGAAGAAGCAGACTCTCCAGTGAGCAGGGATCCCAATATCTGACTCGATCCCAGGACCCAGGAATCATGACCTGAGCTGAAGGAAGACACTTAATTGACTGAGCCACCCAGGTGCCCCAATTTTTATTTTTAAAAACCAATTCCTGGTTACCATTTCTTCTATTAAATTTTCTCAGCTAAAATAACTGGCAGGATTCTGCCAGTTTATACCAATCCGGTGAATTTGGTAATTTATACCAATCCGGTGAATGCCTCCTAGGAGAGCACTATGAAGGTGAGAACACTTTTTACCATACTCCCTGAAAATAAAGGCATTGTCTTTGGCTCTACCCTAGATATGCTATATATTAGGTTTGGTTGGATTTAGATTATGCAGAGATCCCTCCTGCACTTGCTTGTCAAAAGTTTAATCACCAAATTTTCCTTCAACAGCTTTTATCATAGACCCCATGAGTAACTCAAAATGGCAAAATATTTCTGAAAAAATGAGATTTAGAGTCAAGTGGCAGACTCAGTATCTCAACTTCATAACTCCATTCAATTTATTTTATTTCTATAAGCCTCAGTTTATTAATTTGTGACATGGGAATAATATTACTATCTCTCAACCGTAGATATTTTGAGTTAAATGGGCTATTATATTTAAAACTTTCATAATTTTTAAAAGATTTTGTTTTTTCATTTAAATTCAATTAATTAACATACACTACATTATTTGTTTCAGATATACAGGTCTGTTATTCATCAGTCTTATATAATACCATTGCTCATTACAACACATACCCTTCCATGTCCATCACCCAGATACCCCATCCCACCCCTCCTACCTATCCCACCCCACCCTACCTCCCCTCCAGCAACCCTCAAAACTTTCATAATTTTCAAAGCTTTGTAACACTACAAAGGTTAGTTATGACTTTTGCCCATTTTTTATTATTAACAATTGCATATACTGGTCAATAATGTAAAAAAAACTAAAACGTTCATTAAAAGTTTATTTATTATTCAGATGTGTCATATAAAGAAAGCAAATAGCTGATTGGCTAAAATTGAATTTTCACACCTTTTTGATGTTACAAAAACATAACTTCGTGTTGAAGAGGCACTCATTAATTCAATGAACACTTCTTACATACCTCCTAAAAGCTTATCACACAGTTTCTCTTAATTTGACCACTGTACATATGGCAAGGAGAACCTCTCCAGAGATATGGGATGAAGTAATATATTTTACTTTTAACTATGTGAGTATTTTACTAAGAATGAGAATTATTTTTGTGGTAGAAAAGTATTTTTTATAAAAACTATGTATAAATAAATGTGAATAAATTATTTTCCCCCTGGAAACCATGACAAATGCTAATTTTAAATTTTGCAATTTATGGCCAACATTGTGCTAAGAATCTGGACATACATTATCTCCTTATTCTACAGAAAACTTAAATATATAAATACCATCATAATTCTCATTTTACAGTTAAGGCTATTCAATCTCAGAGTAGTTATGCTTCCCCAAAACTGAACAAGTAGATAGATAGCTAGACTCTGTCAGAATTTTCATACCATTCCAGAACACATATCACGCCAGAACCTATACTCTCAGTTATGTATTGCTTGTAAAAAAATAATAAAAATAATAATAATATCATTATTTCTTTTTGGTGTGGATGTAATTTTACATTTAGAATTATTCATACCACCACCCTTATCTCTTAACATTTTAAAATAGTAGTTGATAGTATAATTCTTAAAACACTGTATATAAAGCTTTGGGTTAATTTAGTGAAAAATTGCTAAAGTCATTTGTGCTGCATTAACTTTACAACTGGTTTTACTGCCAAAGATGGGATTTTTATTAGCAAAAAAAAAAAAAAATATTCAGAGGCAGTGTTTTATTTTGCTGGAAAACATTTGTACTAATAGCTAAAGAAGGCAGTGACTTGTTCTCTACGTTTAAATATGTGGACCTAAAATTTGAGTACACAGAATGGTTTCGAAATTTCTATTTTCTTATTGCTGAAAAAAAGAGGAGTCAACACTCCTTTATCACAATTGAAAATTGTATCTCAGTTTTCTGTGTTAAGAAGGAGCTCTATAAATAAAAACTTTAAAAAAGTAAAGAGCATTTAGAATCTCTCCCTTAAGAAAAAAAGTAGTTCTTTATTCTTTGGAGAATTTCTGCCAATCTGGCAGAAACAAAAAGGGAAATTTTTTGGCTCATGTAACTGAGAAGTCCAGAGGTAGGGCTGCCTTCAGGCACAGCTTGATGTACTGGCATAGATGACATTCTTAAGCATCTGTTTTCTCCTCACCACTTGGCTTAATTTGACTCTTCATGCTATGCCTGTGCTCTCTAACAGGCTTAGAAAAACTAGCTGTAGGAGGTCAAAGCTTTATATTCTTTCAGCTTCAATTCCCTTAGGAAGAGGCAATGTTCTTTCCAATACAGTTACCACGAAAATCTTATTGTATCTCATTGATTTAAATTGGATACCAACCTTAAACACAAATGTATAACAGGAGAATATGAGTCACCAATTGTCTTAGGGCAAGGTCATATGATTGTCTAGAAGCTGACCCTGAAGACAATGATCCCTCTGTAGGCAATTAAGGCAACACTCCTAAGATAAACCAGAAAGGAGGATGGGGATAGGAAGGAAACTAAGTAAGGGTGTGATTTCAGGCAGAGTCCAGACAGAGTGTGTTTCAGGCACTAACCACAAAGAGACGTCTTTAATCTTTCTTGCAATTTACTCCTATACTTTTCAATTCCTGGACACAAGTAAACATAAACTCCAGACCTCCTGTGTATGAGGTAAGAGCTGTATGTGAGCGTGGGTGTGTGCGTGTGCACAGAGCTGTCCAGGGTCCTAAGGGCAGTCCTCTGAAGAGAAACTTATACTCAGGCCACTGGAAGCAAATGCACATGGAACCTGGGTAGGGACACAAAGAAACTCAAAAGGATTGGAGCAACAGTGTTTGCTACAAACCCTAAGGTCATGGAGTAGCTAGGGATTTTGCCCTGATGAAAAGCTGAGTGCAGCTACCAGAATTGGGTAAAATGAATGCTGTGTAGTACAAAACAAGACCTGTCCACTTGTTCTCCAAGCTAAATTTTAGAAACAAATCAAAATATTGTTTAGTAAAATATTGGTTAAATGGTTAATTTTAGAAATCTAGGTTTCATATTTTAAAGGGCAGTATTTAGAAAATTAAGCAACTGTTGAGGAGTGGAATGAGCATAAGATTTAGGAAAAAGTTCTGGTTTCAGCCTCTCATTTAGAGTGTAAATTTGAACAAATTAATTAACCTTTCTGAGCCTCAATTCCTTTACCTGCAAAGTGAAAATTAAAATAAGACCTCTATAACTAGTTACAATGAAGATCAAATGAGATAATGAATGCAAAAGAGGTTTTGTAATGGTTACACTGCTTGGAAAGTTAATGGATCCACTTTGCCCATTAGTGTGTAAATGTCGGAAGGCCAAGATCTTATCCTCCTCAACTATTCTGTGTTTAGCCCAATACTTTTACTTAATCTACCTGAGAGATTTAATAAGGTAACATATTTTTGGCAGGCAAGATTTTTGCTTTGGTATTATATATTCATAGGCATGACTGTCTTATACCAAAAAAAAATCACTTTAATAGAAATATAATAAACTATTTCAGATTTTTTGAGAGAGATAGAGCACACACATGAACACACAAATGGGGAAGGGCAGAGGAGGAGGGAAAGAATCTTAAGCAGGCTCCACACTGTGGATCACCTAAGGTCGATCCCAGGACCCTATTATCTGAGTTGAAATCAGGAGTCCAATGTTTAACTGATTGAGCCACCCAAGTACTCTATGAAGCCATCCTATATAGTTTTTGATGAAAAGAAACAAAGACTATGAGGCAAGCGCTTTTTTATTTTATATCCTCTGTCTTAAGGCATTATACATTTCTGTTTTATTGAGCAGGAATTAATGAGGCATAAATTCCAAATACTCAAAATAACTAGCAGTCATTTGCTGTCAGAGTAGTAGTCTGGTTCCTTTGGAAAATTAAGCTTAGGTGTGTCTAAAAAGAAACCATTAGGGTTTTGCAGAATTAAAACATCACCAAAATGGTCTTAAAGATAGGAATAAGATATAAGAGAGATAAATATAGGTGAAAGAGATTCTAGGGGGGCGCCTGGGTGGCTCAGTGGGTTAAAGCCTCTGCCTTCGGCTCAGGTCCTGGGATCAAGGCCCATATCAGGCTCTCTGCTCAGCAGGAAGCCTGCTTCTCCTTCTCTCTCTCTGCCTGCTTCTCTGCCTACTTGTAATCTCCATCTGTCAAATAAATAAATAAAATCTTAAAAAAAAAAAGAAAGAAAGAGATTCTAGGGTATGAAGAATGGTTAATTATCTAGACTTCAGAACCAGGCTACCTGGAGTTATTAATTCAGCTTTGTGCCTCTACTTGCTCTAGTTCATCTATAAAAGGGAACAGTAATAGTATTGCTCTCCTAGGTTGAGGTGAGAACTAATTGTTTTAATACATTCAAAACACTTTTTTCAAAGCTTATACCTTATTTTACCCTAAAAGTTCATTGTTAACCTAAAATTACCATTGGACAAAAGACATTGGACACTGTAGTATCCACAAGTTTTAACTGCAGAATACATTAGCATCCATAAAAGCAATACAAATTAAATACAAATTAAAAATGAGAGGCTTTATTCTCCTTGTTAAAAATGAGAGAAAAGATTTCCCTCCCCCTCTATTGCCTTTTTTTTTTTTTTGACCATTAGCTTAAGAAAATTTGTAATTGTAAATTATTTCTCTCTCATGAATGTATGTAAATCATTTTAAAAGTTAAGGAAGAGTTTTGTTAGCTGTATGAATGCACAGGAATTGCTTTCTCAAGGACCTGGGAATGTAAACATCCAAGGAAGATAGGATCCAGGTCTCCCAGTTTCTGTGGGAGGACAGGAGATTGATTTCATCTGGCTTCAAATAACAAAACTGTTGTCTGTTACAGGGATATGAAAAGTTTATTTTTCCTTTGAGTAAAGCCCATTTACTAACATAGATGGTCACCCTAATCACCAGGTGATCACACATGATCACACCAAGTGTGTTCTTAATGCTGTCAGGCCCTTTTACTCAAATACTAGTTATTGTTTACATTGAAAACACATATGCAGGGGCGCCTGGGTGGCTCAGTGGGTTAAAGCCTCTGCCTTCGGCTCAGGTCATGATCCCAGGGTCCTGGGATCGAGCCTTGCATCGGGCTCTCTGCTCAGCAGGGAGCCTGCTTTCTCCTCTCTCTCTGCCTGCTTCTCTGTGATCTCCATCTGTCAAATAAATAAATAAATAAAATCTTAAAAAAAAAAAAAAGAAAGAAAAGAAAACACATATGCAATAGGTTATATCTGCCTGACTTCTCTTTTTTATCTTTGCAGACTGAGCAGACTGTCTCTCAAGCACATCACATTCTGATTGAATGCTTACTCAGTAATAAACTGTTTTCTTTCCCTACTATATTTGTGGACAGGTTTTCTGGATTGACAGAAGATTTTGCTTTCAATTATATTTTACCAAAGTACCTTTCTTTTTATAGGTGGACCAAGAGATACTTGGGCATTTATAGCTGTAGAGAGAGCAGATGACAATCGGCAAAAAGTTCTGGATTTCTCCCTTACTTATGCTTCAATCATTTTTTTCTCCTCTGCGTATAAAGCCATAGTTACAAAATCTGACAGATACAGGAAGAAAGACAGTCTTTCTAAAGTGTTAGTGAATAAATAATCCCTCAGAATCACTTGTTCTGTTGATAAAAATGAAGATGGGGAGCCATTGCTTCTAACTTTCCCCAAGTCCTACTGGCCTTCGATTACCAATCCCATGGATAAATAACTGTTCCAAGTTTCAGTTTCATCATCATAAAAATGGGGCTAACAA
The DNA here is from genome assembly GCA_004024625.1 of Mellivora capensis. NCBI lineage: Eukaryota > Metazoa > Chordata > Mammalia > Carnivora > Mustelidae > Mellivora > Mellivora capensis. Next base: position 74,393 of record PISX010002910.1, on the reverse strand, counting down.
CACCTATTTCTCTGGGTTGTTATGCTTAGTAAACCTTCTGATGCAGTATGTTAGTCCATTTTCACTAACACTGTGTTGTGTATTTGCTGTCCTTGTCGTTATTCTTTTTGTTTCAGTCATGATAATCTGTGATTATCACTGAATTTCTTAGTTTCACTAAGGACATCTCTTTGCAATTTGTGATTGTTACTGCCAAAACGGCCAGTTTAAAAAAAAAGGACTTCAAAAGTCTTTAAAAGATTTCTACATTAATATAAAAAATATCCAAGAAACTACTACAAATCAACAAGAGACCACAGTTCAATATAATAGAAAAAATGGACAAAGAATAAGATTAATTTACAGAACAAAACCCCAATGGCTAAAGCTATATGAAAAGACAATTAACTCCTCTAGCAAAGAGAAATGGCAAGACCGTAGGGATATACCTTTAATCAGACTGGCACACTGGCAAACCCTATGATAAATATCAAGGGTTGTATAGTAAATAACAAGATAGTGATGTGGCTGCATTCCTCTTGAAATGAAAACAGGTATAACTATTTTGGAGAGTACTTTAATAGGATATAGTAAAATTTAACATGCATGTATAGAATGACCCAGCAATTCTACTCCACATCCAAACTGTACAAGCAAGCCTCAAAAGAGAATTTTGTAGAATGTTTACTGCATTACTGTTTGTAGAAGCAGAGTTGGAAATAATCCTGGTGTCTCTAACAAGGAAAAGTTACATAAAATGTAGTTAGTATGTATTATCGAATGGTATGCAGCAGTAGTTGTTGGAAACAATGAATAACATTTTTACACTCTTGGGGACAGATCTTAATAATGTAGTGTCAAGTGGAAAATCAAGATATGGAAAATAGATCTACATCACAATGCAACACATATAGAGGCAGCGTACATAAAGGCTGGTTAAAACTTCCAGATTCAATAGCCACATTATCTGGGTACGATTTCTTGTTAGCTGTGTGAGCTCTTGTTCTTGTTAGCTCTTATCTGTAAATTAGCTCTTATCTGTTATCTCCTTATCTTTAAATAAACTAAAAAATGATAGTATTTACCCAATAAAATCATTGTAGGAATTAAGTAAGTCAGTATATGAAAACTTTTTAAAAGATTTTATTTATTTATTTTAGAGAAAGAGAGGGAGAGAGAATGAGTGAGAGTAGGGGGAACAGGGGGAGAGAGAGAGAGAGAAGCAGATGCCCTGATGAGCAGTAAGCCCAACGTGGGACTCGATCCCAGGACCGGGAGATCGTGACCTGAGCCAAAGGTAGATGCTTAACCAAATGAGCCACCTAGGTACCCCTGAAAACCATTTTCAAGACTGAATAATTCTTAAGACTTTATTATCCATTTTAAGACATATTTAAAACATATATATACACCCAACAATATCATCTGTTTTTCAAAAGATCTATGCATTTTCCTGGTGATATATGAACATGAGAATCTATTTACAGGGAGGATGGGTATAAAATAAAATAAAATGCAGGAAATAAATAAAATATATTATATGAGAGAAGACTTGTAAAGATTGATGATGATATAGTCCTCTGAATGGAAGTGCATGATGAACTAAAATTCTCTACTGAGATCTAAATAAAACAACTATGTTATTTTATAACTTCAACTGTATTCAGGCTTTTTTAGGACCACTTACCAAATTAATTAGAATACTATTTTTGTAAAAATCCTTAATAAAATTTGCATTTGATCATGTATCTAGAGAACAATATCTTAAAACCTTAAAGGAAATCAAGTAAAGACACTCATCAAAATTCAATGTTTCTTGGTCTTACCACAACAATATACACATACAAAATTTTGATTGTAAAATAAGCTATTTTTTGGTATGTAGAAAGGGAAAGGGAAATTCTGGAGTGTAAGCATGTAGTATTTTTTTAATAGGTTTAACACTAGCACCTGGAAACATGTCTGACACTTCCATTCTCAGTTATTATCTGTTGAGTTAATGAATAGGAATTATAATCAGATTCTCACTCCTCTCTTACTGGTGGATTTCACTTGCATATTTAAGAGCTTATTCTTTCCTAGGGATTCAGTGATCACTATTTCACCAATAACAAATGTAATCATAATGCTTTATGATCTCTTTCTCTTCATGCTTGTGCTGAGTTGCCCAATTAATGAAGCCTGACAGATGCCGATGTAGTTCCTTTCTGTCCCCAGGCAACTAACAATGACCCTAGTAGCATATTAGAAGCCTTTGGATGCAACGGATAGAGTCTGCGTTTTTTCTGTCTCAAGACCATTATCTAAAATGGTTAAAGTGAGGCCCCAGGCCTGAATTGAATAGCTCCCCATTCCCCTCCCTCTGCCAAGTGTACAAAATCTGCATGAAGAGATTTCTGCCACAGCATTTTGATTATGCCTTCATTTCATCCTGAACTTGTCAGGAGCTATAACAACTTGTTAAAATCCTCATCAGTATTTTCTCCATGGTTGAGAAGACTCTATTCACTATGATCTCAGTGAGATTTAGTCTCATGATCTCCCCTAATAATGCTTAGAGATGCCTACGATGGATGGGTGCCCCCTGCCAGACCAGTGCCCTCAGATATTTAGTGGGTGTGAATCAGACCAAAGCTTATGTATTTTGTATCTCTGGGTGCCGTGTTCTGGGCCCTTCTCTTGTCAATTGCTCAAATCTTGGCCATATCAACTACCAAGCAACTTCCCTCTTCCTGCCTGCCTTCCTGATTCCCATACTGTGTTGTGATTGGCTGTCTGCATGTTAACATGACAAATTGTCTGTGTAAATGTGTTTGCTATTTTCTTTTCAATTATCAAAGATTAGCAACCCCAACAGAACTCTGTTAATTAAAACAGAGCATATGACAGTGAATATGCTTATGTCTTGAGTTGTAACTAATAAGCAGTGTTTTTTTTTTTCCTAATGAGAATGTTTATTGTCCTGAGTATTCGAAGGACATAAAACTTCAGGTTCTTCCCTTTGAGTCACTTCAATAATATATAATAATAAAATGTTTTTTACTGTATAAAACATGTCATCATTAACAGACCCTTTATCTCCTCTTAGTCTTCATATTTATTAAGAAATTAGACCTTGGTTTTGAAATTTCCTCACTGCATAAATCTGACTTAGTAATTAAATTTATCATATGTGTCTTTAATATGTATCAAGTAATAATTGTGGAATGATAGCAATGATGAAAACAAATACAGCAGTAATTATAGGTTTTAAAGTTGAATATTATGTTTTTGGATGAACAAAAAGTGTTATGGGCATGTCTTAATTTCTCTCCAAGTAGATACTAGCACTACTTATCACTAAGGATTGCTGTAAGAATTAAATTTGGTACATATTAAGTGCTCAATACATGTTATATATGATGTCATTGTATACCACAGTGCCATATATTGTATAAGAGAAAATAATCAGCACAGTTTTATATTAAAATATAATAACAAAATAAGTGTAATGTGTGGTGATAATATTCATTCATGGATTACATTATTGATAATAGTGGAGAATAATATTTACTGTTTCCTCTGGGTTTTCCTTAAAGCTAGCCAATCTAAACAATTGATTTTATCTGTGAATATGCTAATCAGGGCTTTAAATATTTATTTATTTATTTTAGTGGGGGAGAGGAAGAGGGACAAAAAGAATCTCAGGCAGACTCCCTGCTGAGCACAGAGTCCACACAAGGCTTGAACTCAGAATCCTGAGATTGTGACATGTACCAAAACCAAGAATCAATCACTCAACTAACTTTGCCACCCAAGCACCCCATTAGCCAGGGCTTTAGAGTTGAAATTTCATAACAAAATCTCCTTCTGACATCTCTTGTGGTGGACATTACCACTGGTCATAAAACACAATGCCCATCTCATCATGCTATGAAGGAAAATAACACGACAGATTCTTTTCCATGTTGTATTGCTTAATGCAGTTTGTCCTTTTTATTCAAGATCAAGATCAGAATTTTCAGTAATCAGGATGGATTTTGTGCTTTTTTTCTTTTTCAGTTAGAAAGCTGTAAGTGGTGTCTTTTATACTGATGTAGTTATATAGCCTTTGTTTCATGTACAAAAATTCAAGCTGCACGGCTTATTTTATGCACTCGCTTGTTTACATAATGTGCATTGTAAATTATTCTGCCACTATATTGTCTATTAAATCAAATTGTTTGATGTTTACACAGTACTTGCTATCTCAAGATTGCAAATAATTTCTCAGGAAACTCATGGGAAGTCAGAGAATCTCTATGAAATAATAAATCCAATATTTATGAATAATGATATTTCAAAAAATACATAGTTGATATTTTTTAATTCCACTCCTGAGAAAATAAAAGTCAAACAAGATTTCAGCAGGTCGTTTTGAACAAGTAAAGTTTCACTTTACCATAGCCAGATCTGTATATAAAATTGGAGGGTGAATTTAGAAGATATTTTTTTTCATATTCCCCAAATCTGATGAAAACAATGCTTTTCTACAGTCTTTTAAGTGATTGCAGTCATGTGAATTCTTAGCAATTTCATATGGACATCTGGAACTAATAGAGTTCAGAATTTTTGCTATGTTATATATCAACATGTAACAATCCAAACTGGTGGAACCACATAGTTTACTACTCAAAAAAAAAAAAAAAAAAAAAAAAAAAAAAAGTCAGTTTTCTGACTAACATCAAGAATGGTAGCAAATTGTAAGATGAAATAACTCTTTTTTAAAATAATAACTTTTTAAAAAGATTTATTTATGAGAGAGAGAGAAAATGAGTGGGGAGAGGGACTGAAGGAGAGGGAGAAGCAGGCTTCCCAGCAAGTGGGGAGCCCAATGTGGGGCTCAGTCCCAGGACTCTGGGATCATGACTTGAGCCAAAGTCAGACACTTAACCAATTGAGCCACCCAGGTGCTCACATTTTTTTCTTTTTAATTTGGATCTTGAGTCAGGATGATATACTGCTGAACAGTATAGGTTTTGAAGCCACACTACCTAGTGAGAATTCTAATTTATCACTGCAGATTATTTAATTTATCTGTGCATCAGATTCCTGATATCTAAGGTAAGAATAATAACAGTGCTAATTGCATGGGTTATTCAGAAAAAGCACATGTAAGAGGGATAATATAAGCACTCAAAATTAATTTTGATATCATAAGCCAACATGAAGAACAAACTAGAAAAATTGTTTGCAATAAATATGATAATTAGTTATACTAATTTTTCTCACAAATCTATTAAAAGATAACTCAAAGAAAAGAACATACATTGATTATGAGAAATACAAATTTCAATAGTAAGCAAACAAATGTATATTGAAAACAATGAAATACTTTTTTATCTTCTAAAGTAGCATAGATACAGGAAAATACAAGAATACATTATGCAGGAAGTTTACACTTAAAAACATTCTTGCATTTATATTGCTATTTTGGAAATCATTCTGGCAAAACTTATCATGTAAACTAAAATATTTTTATTATTTGACCTAAAAATTACATTTTGTAATTTTGCTTTCAGTTTACAATAATTTTAGGCAAAAAAATAGTATAACATAATTTGTAACTGAATTTTTTGAAACAATATAAAAGTACACAAGTAACTGTTAAGTATGTTAGTTTAATTTCAATTATTAAAATGCATTTTGGAAAAATATGAAATGTTTATGGGGAATTATTAATTTAGAAATGAAGGCTCTAAGGGTAAACTATGTGCTATGCTCATGTAGATGCACGGCTGAGAGAAAGACATCAAAATGTCCGAGTAATAGTTCGTTGTGTATATACTACCTCTTCTTTAACCAAGCATCAGTTGATAGACATTTGCATTCTTTCCATAATCTGGCCAGTGATGATAATGCTGCTGTAAACAGCAGGGTGCATGTGTCCCTTCAAATCAGTATTCTTGTACTCTTTGGGATAAATACCTAGTAGTACACTTGCTGGGTCATAAGGTGACTCTATTTTTTTAATATCTTGCTTTGGGTAGTATAGAAATTTTAACAATTTGATCTTCTAATCCATGAGCATGGAATGTTTTTCTATTTTTTGTGTGTGTCATCCTCAATTATTTCATGAGTGTTTTAGAGTTTTTAGAATACAAATCTTTTACCTCTCTGGTTAGGTGTATTCCTAGGTATCTTATGGATTTCGGTGCAATTATAAATAGGATCAATTCCCAATTTCTCTTTCTAATGCTTCATTATTGGTATGTAGAAATACAACAGAGGTACCCTGGGTGGCTCAGTTGGTTAAGGATGGGACTCTTGATTTTGGCTAAGGTCATGGTCTCAGGGTCATCCAGCCCTGTGTCAGGCTCCATACTGGCCATGGAGCTAGACTAAGATTCTCTGTCCCCCTCTCTTTCTGCTTCTTCTCTCACACTGCCCCACCACCACTTGCGCTCTTTTTTTCTCTCTCTCTCTCAAAAAAAAAAAAAAAAAAGCAACAGATTTCTTTATTATTATTTTGTGTTCTGCAACTTTACTGAATTTTTGTATCTGTTCTCCCAATTTTTTGGTGGAGTCTTTTGGGTTTTCTATATAGAGTATCATCTCATCTGAAAATAGTGAAAGTTTGACTTCTTTGCAGATTTGAATGCTTTTCATTTCTTTTTGCTGTCTGATTGCTGAGACTAGGTGCTACGGTAAATAACACTCATTTGTGATTCTGTTTACTTGGGTCCTATCTCTTTTCTTTTTGATAAATCTTGCTAGGGATTTATCATTTTTATGAATTTTTTCAAAGAACCAGTTCCTTGTTTCATTGATCTGTTTTGCTCTTTTTTTCAGTTTCCCTATCACTTATTTCTTCTCTAATCTTTATATTTCCCTTCTTTGGCTGGCTTTAGATTTCTTTTGTTGTTCTTTTTTTAGCTCCTTTAGTTGTAAGGTTAGCTTGTTTATTTGAGATTTTTCTTGTTTCTTTTTTTTTTTACGATTTTATTTATTTATTTGACAGAGGGGAATCACAAGTAGACAGAGGCAGGCAGAGAGAGAGAGAAGGGGAAGCAGTCCCCCAGCTGAGCAGAGAGCCCGATGCGGGGCTCTATCCCAGGACCTTGAGATCATGACCTAAGCAGACGTTTAACCCACTGAGCCACCCAGGTGCCCTGAGATTTTTCTTGCGTCTTGAGGTAGATCTGTATTGATATGTATTTCCTTCTTAGGACTGCTTTTGCTGCATCCCAAGTTCTTGGGCCATTGTGTTTTCATTTCCATTTCTTTCTATGTATTTGTTTTTAATTTCTTCTCTAATTTGCTGATTGACCCATTCATCTTTAGCAGGATGTTCTTTAACTTCTGTGTATTTGCGGTCTCTCCAATTTTTTTCTGGTGACGACTGCAAGTTTCATAGTACTGTACTCAGAAAATATGCATGGTATGGATCTCAATCTTTTTGTACTTGTTGAGGCCTGATCTGTGACCTAGTATTTAACCTATTCGGGAGAATGTCCCCTGTATACTTGAAAAGAATATGTACTCTGCTACTTTATGATGAAATGTTCTGAATATATCTGTTAAGTTCATCTGGTCCAGTGTGTAAATCAAAGTCACGGTTTCCTTGTTGATTTTCTGCTTAGATGATCTGTCCATTGATGTAAGTGGGGGTATTAAGGGCTGCCACTATTGTTGTATTATTCATGGTTCCTTTATGTTTGTCATTAATTTTTTATGTATTTAGATGCTCCCAAGTTGGGGACATAAGTATTTACAATTGTCAGATCTTCTTGTTGGATAAACCCTTTTATTTTGATACCCTTCTTCATCTTTTGTTACAGTCTTGGGCTTAAAATCTAGTTTGCCTGATATAAGGATTGCTACCTCAGGATTCTTATGACATCCATTTGCATGGTAAATATTCTCCTTTACCTCACTTTCAATCTGCAGGTGTTTTATGTCTAAAATGAGTCTCCTATAGGCAGCATACAGATGGAACTTATTTCCTTTTTTTTTTAATCCATTCTGGCACACTAAGTCTTTTGATTGGAGAATTTGGTCCATTTACATTCAGAGAAATTACTGATAGGTATGTATTTACTGCCATTATATTACTTGTTTTGTCATTGTTTTTGGAGATTTTTCTCTGCTCCTTTCTAGTCTTTGTCACTTTGCTTTTTCTTTCCCACTCAAAGAGTCTCCTTTACTATTTTTTTCAGGGCTGGTTTAGTGGTCATTAAGTCCTTTAGTTTGTATTTGTATGGGAAAGTCTTTATCTCTACTCCTATTCTGAATGACAGCCTTGCTGTGTACTATTCTTGGCTGCATATCTTTCCTATTTAGCACATTGAATCTATTATGCCACTCTCTCTTTTCAAGTTTCTGTGGATATATCTGCTGTTAAACATATGGGTCTTCCCTTGTAAGTTAGGGACTTCTATTGTCTTACTGCCCTTAGGGTTTTTTTCTTTATCACTATATTTTGCAAATTTATCTAAAATGTGTTGTAGTGTTGGCCTTCTTTTGTTGATTTTGATAGGAGTTCTCTGTGCCTCCTGGATTTGGATATCTGTTTCCTTCCCCAGATTAGGGAAGTTTTCAGCTATTATTTCCTCAAATAAACATTCTGTCCCCTTTTATCTCTCATCTTCTGAGACTCCTATGATACAAATGTTATTATATTTCACGGAGTCACTGAGTTTCCTAAGCCTACTTTCATGATCCATACTTTTTCTTTATCTCTTTTGCTCAGCTTCATTATTTTCCATAATTTCCAAAATTCTATCTTCTATATCACATATTCATTCCTAGGCTTCTTCCAACCTTGTGGTCATTACATCCAGTCAGTTTCAAATCTTGGTTATTGCATTTTCCATTTCTGCCTGATTGTTTTTTTAGCCCTTTTATCTCTGTGGTAAGGACCTTCTTGAAGTCTTCCATGTTTTACTCAAGCCCGGCTAGTATCCTTATGACTATTTATTTAAATTCTGCAGCAGGCATATTTCTTATACCTCTTTCAATTAGATCCCTGGCCATGACCTTTTCTTGTTCTTTATTTTGGGATGAACTCCTTCTTCTTGTTATTTGGTCTAGGTCTCTGTCTTATTCTGTGTGTTAGAAAATCCTGTTATGTTTTCTGTTCCTGAGAGTAATGGCTTTATGAAGAAGAGATCATATAATGTTCAGGGCCTGGTGTTTCAGGAAGTGTCTTTGATATGTGCTGTGTGCACTCTGTTGCTGTGTTTTGGTTCCTCTATCTCTCAGGTCAGTCATCTGCTGAGGTTCTCCTTATTTGCTCTGGATCATGTTTGGACCTTGCCCAGCCTTGGCCAGAGTGTGGTGAGTTTTAACTAGGTGTGCTTTGGTTTGTTTGGTTTTTTTGGTTTTGTTTTGGTTTTTGAGATATATATATATATATATATATATATAGAGAGAGAGAGAGAGAGAGAGAGAGCATGCACAAGTGAGAGGTATGAGGAGAGGCATTCTGAAAGGGAGAAGTGGCCTCCTCACTGAGTAGGAAGTTCAATGTGGGGCTTGATCCCAGGTCCCTGGGCTAATGGCCTGAGTTAAAGGCAGACACTTAACTGACTGAGCCAACCAAGAGCCCTTAGTCTGCTTGTTAAATGAGACTTGATGCTGTTTTTACTAGAACTGAAGCTTTGCAGAACTCTATGGTGTATAGACATGGTGCATGTGGGGATTTGTGCTGATCTTCTGGACATGGAGCCCTTTGTGCTGGTCCTTAGGTACACTTGCCCAAGTAAAGCAGTACTAACAGAGGACGGGAGAGATGTGCTTGGTATAAGGACGTGAGGCCACCACTGATGGTTCTGTGTTATTTGCTGAACTTGGTTGATGCCAGGGGTAGGGGAGAGAAACAGTGTCAGCAGCTCCTTTGTCCCTGGAGAAGATAGTCTGTGCTTGCTGCTCTCAGGGAAGCCTTTTCAGAAGAGCAAGTAATTTGCCCTCATGCATCCTAGATATTTGTCAGATCACTGCTTTCACTCTCTGTCTCCAGGTTGCTTGCCTGCCTGGAGCAGTGTTGTGCACTTTGGGCTCATTCCAGCCAAGCCAACAGACTTTTAAAACTTCAAACATTAGGGATCTGGTGTGGTGGGGACCTGCGCTGGTCCACTGGTGGGTGGTCTCATAATGTAGGACCTATGCATGTTTGACCCAAAAGGGTAGTCATACCAGAGTGCAGGGGCATGGGCCTTGGAGAAAAGCAAGCTACATAACCAGTTTCCAGGTTAGCTGTGCTCAGTAGGTGTTTTTGTGCCTAAACTGAAGGGCGGGAGAAAGAAATACTGTCTGCTGGCTCCATTGTCCCCGGAGAGACAATGCTACCTCTCACAGATGTCCTCTAAGAAAAGTAAAGTCTCCAGATATATGCCTTAGGTGATTCTCAGATCTCACCATCTGCCCAGGTTTGCTTGTGTGCCTTCTTTCCAGGAACAGAGCAGCATCCTCAGGTCTCCATCCCAGCCAAGCCCAGGGACCTCTAAAACTCCTGAGCCCTACTGGTGGCAAAAATTCATGAAAATCAGCCCCTCTTTTTTTCCTAGATTCCCAATGGCTTTAAGAAAGTGTTCTCCTTGTGCATATTGCCATGTGCTGCACTCTCTCTTGCTTTTCTCTAGGACCAGGATTCCCTCTCCTCTGCAGCATCCATGGTCTGTTTCTCCCCCAAACCATGTCTCCATAATTTCTACCTTCTTCTATGTGGCTTCTTCTCTCCCTCTAGTTGTGCAGTTTGTTCTATCAGTCCTCAGGTCTATTTCTTGAGCATTCTGAATGATTTGATAGTTATCTAGCTGTGTTTGAGAGACAAGGCAAGATTAGGATCTTCTTACTAAGCCAGCATCTTAGCTTCTCCATCAGATCTCATTTTTAATCTGTATATTTTTAATAATAACATCTGAATATCATGTTACTGGTTAAAATTTGTATTTATTTTCAAAATGGTTGCTATAGATTCCCTGTAAATATCTTAATATTGAATTTTATTTATTTATTAAATTATTGATTTTCAGATCATTTTATTAATCAGAATTTGAAGTTCAGAAAAGTAAGATGAGTGTCCTTAGGTAACTTGAACACATAAATGGTAAAACTGGAGACCCTGGGGTATTCTGATGTTAAATGTGTGTGTCTTGCTTTCTACTATGTGGGTGCTTCTCCTTTCTTATTTGTTAGAAATAAAGGGATAAGAAACAGATAATATATTATGCCCATTGTGTTATTTATTCAACAAGTATTCATTGAGTATAATTAGCATCAGACCATGTGATAAATATTGAAATTGAAAAGTAAATCATTATCCTAAATACATGAATGTTGAAGTTTTTATGGTGACAGGTATATAAAAATATAAAAAACGTCATGCTGGATGTATGTGCCAAATACATACAGGAAACACTACCATGGAGGTGTATGCCAAGTGCAATGAAAATATAGTAGATTCATAAGACTGTCAGCCTGGGGAGTCAGGGAAGGGTTCATAGAAGTGATAATCTATTAACAGGATTTCACCAGATTAAAAAGGAAGTAGAGGAACAAAGTTTCAAATAGGTGACACTTTAGAGAACAGTAGGCAGTTCTCTAAGCTGCAATTACAGTGGACTGAAAAGGTTATACATAAAGCTGGGACATAAGCTCATTGTGGAATTACAGTTGATTCCGTGAGATTAAAAAATATGGAGTAGTGAAAAGTACATTAGCCTGAAAAGTAGAAAGCTTCAATTCCAGTATTGCCTTTCTTTTATAAGCAATTATGGTGAGTATTTTATGTGCTAAACACTGTACTACTTGCATAGTTTATGGAAATTAACAAGGACAAATAAAAGCCCTGTCCCAATGGAGTTCATATCTAGTGGATAAACATACATTTTTTAAAGTATTTACAATACATATTAGAGTTGCTAAGTGGTATCTGGGAAGGGGGTTGGTGTGTGCAGGGAACTAAGGCAGTACGCAGGAGATATTAGTGGCATTCAAGTTCTGACCTCTAATCTGTAGGAGCTGGATTTAAGGGAAAAGTAGAAGTCCATTTGGAGCAAGAGAATAACATTTACAAAGTCCAGAGGCATGCAAGAGCATGTTGAGGTCAGTATGGGTAGTGAATATCCCTTGAGAAGGAGAGATGAGAAGAGTTCAAGCAGAAAATCAGAAGTGGTCAGATGAGTCACAGTCTTGTAATGGAGTTAGAGGTTTCTTTAAGGCAATGGTAAACCTTAGGGATTTTATAACATCACTGTGAAGAACATATTTTTGAATGATCACTCATTTATTAGTGTAGAGACTGGACTGAAAAAGGCAAGTCTGAAGGCAATGATAACACTAACTAGGTGGCATAGTGAAGAAGAGAAGATATAGTGGCAGTTTCAAGTCACTAGGGTCACAGAGGTAGGGAAGGCAATTTCACTTTATCCTCCTGAGCCTCAGGTTCATCTTCTAGCAAGTAGAAATGTTGAGTTGGATGGACTCCTGTTATCTTTCCAATGCAAAAATTCACCCCAGATTGTTCAGCTCATGTACTACAATGAAAGGCATATCTCATTCCCACCAGGGGCATTCAGAGAGTGGTGCAATGAGAATCTCTGACTTACCACATAGCTATGAGGGTCTAAGCTATAAGAGTTTGAAAGAAAAAAATAAAAAAGCAGCCACAAGAGAAATAGGAAGGCTAATAAAGTGGATGTCTGGTGGGAACTGCTTTACACAGGTTCAGTTGTGAAGATTCCTAGGGGAAACCAACACGCTAGAACAGTGTGAAATTTTTATCAGAAAACCCCAAGCCACATGAAAACTCTTTCTTTTTACTTTATGCACAAATGTCACACCAAAGTGAATTCATTCAGATTTGGGGAATATTTTCCCCATAGCCCAGGAACCTTTCATCTAAGCAAAAAAGAGAGACCTGTTACCCTGTCCAGAGAGAGTGCTCTCACCAGGTTGATTGTGTGTTTGCAGTTTTGCAGTCTATCAAGAAGTGGAGATTTGGGGCACCTGGATGGCTCAGTGGGTTAAAGCCTCTGCCTTCAGCTCGGGTCATGATCTCAGGGTCCCGGTATGGAGCCCCACATGGGGGTCTCTGCTCAGCAGGGAGCCTGCTTCCCCCTCTCTCTCTGCCTGCCTCTCTGCCTACTTGTGATCTCTATCTGTCAAAAAAAAAAAAAAAAAGAAGAAGTGGAGATTTGATGTAGGTATTTGGCTTTTCCGTGTTACTGCATGGAAAATCAGAGCAAGCATTTTTAATAATACTTGAAAGGAGAACCAGGTTCCTGCCATTCATGGTGGGAATGGAGAAAGAACTGGATAAAAGTTCTCAGTTAGCCTTCCCATTCTTACACAACATTCCCCAACTCTTTTGCTACCCTCCCCATCATTTATGGCCTTTCCCCACAAGAGGTCCATACACTTTTCTTTTCATCTGGTTGTCAGTATTTCTTTGGTTTGGTGATCTACTGGGCCCACCTCCAGCTCTGAGGTGCCTCTTTTGCAATCTGCCCTGTTCCTACTTATTCTGTTATGACCAGATATATAAATATAAAATCGTTAACGTCAAAGACCTTTAAGCATCTGATAATCCAACTACTTCTTCTTACTGCCATAACTGAGTTGGGAGTCTATGTCATCTTCTGCCTTATCAACCCTGTTCTGAATAAGGACTGAATAAATAGGAAAAGGATGCTACATACTGAGTCACAATACCGATTAAGGTTCCTTTCTTCTTTTATCAAGAAGGCCTCCTCTTTGCCATCATTCTGAATTTAACATAAGGAAATAAAATGGTATTTCTGTTTCCAAAATTTTCTAACTCACATATTAGTGTTTTTCCTGAATGTTAGAACTCATTCTGCTCCTATCTTCATGGAATTTTACCCTGGTGGTTCAAGATGAAGTTCTTGATGAAAATTAATTCAGAAAAGCATTAATGTATATAAACATTAGAGATAATTGATCTATTTATTCCCTACATTCCATAAAGTTAAATTCATTGTATTTTTCCACTCATTATTTTTTTAGGGTTCCTCTTGTGCTGTTCACTCATATATCTCATTACATGCCTGTCTTCTTTTTAAACTGTAAGCAACTTGATGGAAGAACCCATGCATTCTTCATTTTTATATTTTAAACCTCTAAAATTGTATCCAGCAAATAGGGCTGAGTGAGTATTTGTAGAGTGAGTAAAAAATTTGGTTTTGATCTGAAGAGACAGTTTCATCTATATTAAATAAAGGTAGTATAAAAATCATGCAAAAATACATATGTCAATGAATTTCATTTAAGATAACTTTAGAGTTTGGTGTTAATTAAGGCATGAGAGAAATTTGTAAAGTCAATTTATGCTACTTTTACATGCTTCCAATTTCTTTATATAAAACCAGGAGAAAAATGATAAAAGAAGAAAATCATATAAGTTGTGTATTCTCTCATTTATTAAAAATAGCATGCAGTTTTAAGAATTAGTGGCTTGAAGGACACCTGGGTGGCTCAGTCGGTTAAGCTGCTACCTTCACCTCAGGTCATGATCTAGTGTCCTGGGATCAAGTCCTACTTCGGGCTTCTTACTCCCCAAGGAGCCTGCTTCTCTCTCCACCTCTGCCTGCCATTCTTCCTGCTTGTGCAATCTCTCCCTCTCTAAAAAATAAATAAATAAATAATCTTAAAAAAAAAAAAAAAGAATTAGTGGCTTGAACTGGCTCGTCATTTCTATCAAAAGAAATTATATATCTATGTAGGGTCTGCAAAGAGTTTCTCTGAGTTTTAATTTGTGTAATATAATCATAAGCATAGTCTTCAGCAAAAATTATATTACATAAACTAACTTCAATTTCTACATTTCCAACTACTCTTTATTCATTCAAGGCTGACATAAATTTTTCGACAAGGGAAGTAGATGTGTAGTAAATGGAGTTCACACACATATAGTAACATTTTTCATATTGTAATTGCAAGTCTTCTTATGCTTAAATCATTGCTGTTATGTAAGGAAGACAAAGTCTTGAAGACTGAGGAGGCAACAATTTATTTGTTCCCTGTATCTGGTGTTAAAAAGAGACTTGTATAAATCATCATTAAGTCACTGACTAGGATTGCCTAATACTCATTGAACCATCACCTACAAGCTATAATCTGAAGGCAGTGAAGATCCTCATCAGAAGATGTCTTAAATTTGCCTTTGGATTTTGTCAGAAGAATTTATCCTTGGATGTCTCCTTTCTCAAGGCAATAAAGAATCCTTCTGTACAGTTTGCACATGTGAAAATACGCTTCCTTTAGCTTTGCCCCTACTCCTTAAGGGCCCCATCAACAAACTGGGAAACGTCTTTCTGTAGAAATGATATAGAAGAAGATTCTTAAAATGTATTCTGTGTAATACTAATTTGATTCAAAAGGGGAAAAGAATTCTGTGATCAAATAGATTAAGAAAACTGATTAGACAGGTTCCTTTGCTGATGGATTTCTTAGGAGTTTAAAATTCTGTTATGCCTTATCTATCCTGAGAAAAGAGATAAAGAACATAGTGTTTTCCAACCTTAATGACTACAAACTTTACTCAACTCTAACACATATTGTGGAAATAGTGTTCTGTTAAAAAACACTTGCAAAAATTGCATTCAACATAGTATTAGAAGTCCTAGCAACAGCAATAAGACAACAAAGAGAAATAAAAGGTAACCAAATTGGCAAGGAAGAAGTCAAACTCTCTCTCTTTGCAGATGACATGATACTTTATATGGGAAACCCAAAAGACTCCACCCCCAAACTACTAGAACTCATACAGCAATTCAGTAACTTGACAGGATACAAAGACAATGTACAGAAATCAGTGGCGTTCTTATACACTAACAATGAAAATACAGAAAGGGAAATTAGAGAATCGATTCCATTTACTATAGCACCAAGAACCATAAGATACCTGGGAATAAACCTAACCAAAGAGGTAAAGGATCTGTACTCGAGGAACTGCAGAACACTCATGATAGAAATTGAAGAAGATATAAAAAGATGGAAGACCATTCCATGTTCTTGGATCAGAAGAATAAACATTGTTAAAATGTCTATACTACCAGAGCAATCTATACTTTTTTTTTTCTGATTCACTTTTTGATTTATTTATTTATTTATTATTATTTATTGATTGATTGATTATACATTTGATTGATTTATTGATTTATTTATTATTTTTTTAACATTTTTTAAAATTTCTTTTCAGCGTGACAGAATTCATAGTTTTACACCACGCCCAGTGCTCCATGCAATGCATGCCCTCCATAATACCCACCACCTGGCTCCCCCAACCTCCCACCCCCGCCCCTTCAAAACCCTCAGGTTATTTTTCAGAGTCCATAGTCTCTCATGGTTCATCTTCCCCCCAATTTCCCTCAACTTCCTTCTCCTCTCCATCTCCCCATGTCCTCCGTGTTATTTGTTATGCTCTGCAAATAAGTGAAACCATATGATAATTGACTCTCTTTGCTTGACTTATTTCACTCAGCATAATCTCTTCTAGTCCCGTCCATGTTGCTACAAAAGTCAGGTATTCATCCTTTCTGATGGAGGCATAATACTCCATAGTGTATATGGACCACATCTTCTTTATCCATTCGTCTGTTGAAGGGCATCTTGGTTCTTTCCACAGTTTGGCGACCGTGGCCATTGCTGCTATAAACATTGGGGTACAGATGGCCCTTCTTTTCACCACATCTG